>CAUYQG010092468.1:0-34906 GCA_963574415.1 Tarsius wallacei
GCGATGGGATTAATGGTGATAAATATCTGTCTGGGGATGGGGAGACACCTCTTATCATCAAGGGTGCCTGAATGAAGCATTTTTGTATGCCTAACCCCTAACTGTACCCCATAATACCATAATAAAAAAAAATTAAAAGAAAAATTGAGGTTTTGCCTCCAAAATCTCTATCCTGTTCCACTGGTCTATGTACCTCTTCTTATGCCAATGCCAGGTTGTTTTGATTATTGTAGCTTCATAATAAAGTTTAAAGTCTGGAAGTGTGATAAAAAAATAATAATAAAAAAAATCTTAGAAATACATATGTACTTTGAATCATTAATTTCACATCTAAGAATCTCAAGAAATATTAAAACATATCTTCAATATATGTTCAAATGTATTTTTACAACATTATTGACAAAAGAAAAAAATTAAAATCAACCCAGGTTCCAAATAAAGTTAAGCAGTTAAATAGAGACTTCTGTATGATGAACTATTATGTAATAAAATGGCATTTATGAGAACATTTTCAATGGCATAAAAATTCATAATGTCAAATTTTAAAATATTATTAGATTTTCTAGTTTAAGTACAGAATATTGCCAACTTTAATTTTCAAAATATACACAGAAAATATACTGGACAGTGTAAGGGTAAATACAAACATAAAAATAAGAAGTTTAGTTTTCCCTAGTGAAAATAAGGGATGAGACCTCTCTCCCCTCTCCCTATTGTTTCAGATTTTTTTTCCCTGTCCTTGTTATTTTTACCACAGTGTCTGAAGTCATCGCCACTGCCCTCTCCTCAGCTGCCGTCCACTCCTCTCATGGCTGGGGTTGTGGCCAGGCAGTTTTTTTTAGTTGGTTTTATTTAAATTTTACAGAAGCCTGATTGGAATTAAGCATGTAATTACAAGTTTGGTAACAATTTCTACAAAAGTGCACATACAATGCCAGAAGTCCTCAAAGACAACTAATAGCATGTTCTTGTTTTACATAAAATATAAATTATTATCAGCTGTCACATGTTAAAGGCTAAGATCAGTCTCTGCAAAAAGAAACAGTCTAATAGAGTCAATAAGAAAATTAATTCTAAACAACACTAAAATAATAGTGTTCTGGCTAATGTAAAAGGAGAAGCCGTACTTTTCATAAAACAAGCCCGTCTTCACTAGGGTGATTTGTACTATCATGCTGTACACTAATGCATCACCTTTAAGACTTGGTCCTGACCTGTCATAGGAAGTAAGAACTTTTTTGTTCGGTTAAATCAGACAGTTGAGAAGTTATAAACTTCCGGGCTACAATGGTACACTAATAGTGCAACCTAGTAGAAAGGGTTCAAAAATCTTCTTGCTTGGAAAAGAGTTCCCAAATCATTATCATGACTAAATAAACCTTTCACCAGTTTCTCTATCCAGGAATGATCCCTCAAGGACCTGGAAGCCGTCTTTTTGAAATGCAAGCATCAAAGGAAAATAACATCCCTATCTCTCAGTTCCTGTGGGAAGGAAAAACTCAACTTTGGTGGGCAAGTGGGCACCTTACTCCAATTTGCAATGAGGTTTGTTTCTCCTCCAGATAAAGCCAACACAGGGAGTCTCCCCAATTAGCATGACAAAATTAGGACAGTTATGTGTGACAAAAGATGCTGTCAAGTGCTCTTGTTGTTTATCTTGAGAACATGTATGTAATGGGTTGTGTCTGCTCTCTGTCTTTGCAGCCTCTTACCAGATTGCATGTGACATGCATTACATTCTGCTCTCGTGCTTATTCAGTAATAAAACTGTTTTTCCTCCTCTACTAGCTTTTTAGAGAGGTTTTCTGAGTTAGAAAAAGATTTTGGTTTTTTAAAGTATATCCCTCCAACAATGGCCCTCTGCCAAAATGATGTTAGTGGCTGCCTCTGGGAAGAGGGGCAGAATCACACCTGTTAAATCATCATCTGCTCAAGTGCTACGATTAGTCTTTCCTACCAGAGGGCAAAAGTTTGTGTGAGCACCTGGCCTTGGCGATCTCTTGGCTTAACACCTCATCCCGTTTCTCTTCAGCTCCTCTTTTAAAGTATGGCTTCTTCATCCTTTTCAGTCTTTTGTTTCATCCACACCTCCAGAACATTAGAGATGCCACTGGACATCTTGTCCATTTCTTGCCCTATCCTCTCCCCACCAGGAAACAGCTGCTTCTCACATCTTGAAATTAAGACTCAAGGCAATTTTTACCTTCTCTTGTTTCTTTACACTTCTTTCAAGCACAGAGTATGATGAGTTTCCAAGATGAGCCAGACACCACTCCTGATGAGCCCCCAAGGGGAAAGTCTAGAAAGAGAGTGTCACCAAGACAGAAGTTGCAAACTTACATGACATAATGATGGATATGACATCCCATCACCTGTTGTATATTCTATTGGTTGGAAGCAAGTTATCAGTCTTACCCACACTCAAGGAGAGGGAATTGCACAAGAGAATGACTACTGGGAGACAGGATCATTGCGGTCATCTCAGAGTCTGCCCCATTGTCTTCTTCTGAGGCTTTAATTAGACATATGCTGAGACCTCCTCATTCTGCAATTCATGTCTCAATCTCTTTCATATTTTCCATCCTCTTGTCATCCTGTGCTACATTCTGGTACTATCTTCAGATCTCTCAAAATCAATTCTTCACCTGTGTTTAACCTACCACTTAACTCATCTGTGGAATTTATAATTTTAGACATTCTCTCTCTATATTTTTTGCTTCATCTGTTGTTTATTGATACACAGATAGGCTCTATAGCAACAGACCAGGAGACGGCTGCAGTAGTGAAGAAAATGGAAAGTAGAAGATAGAGTGTTTGTCTGCAGCAACAGTTGAGTGGGTTATAGAAAGAGAAGAGCAGAATACACAACAAGGTGGGAGTCGGGGAGGCTGAGGTAGTTGGGGAAACAATTAAGGGCCAAAACCAGAGTCTGATTAAACTGGAACCATTATCCCCTGCCCTAAGGTCCCTACTCTTACTGTCTCCTGACCCCAGGCCAGGGCTGGGAGTTTTTTGGGCATCCATTTTCTAACAGGAACTGAACAGAGTGCACACCTTGTGCTCTTAATATGGAGCAACGCAGCTGCATGAATTCCCTGCAGCTCTCCAAATTGAGTTCAGGCCTTGTGAGGATTGTGGGCTACTCCTGTAGTCATGAGACAGAGCGGGAATAAGAGAGGAGGACTCAGCCTCTCTCACATACTTTAATCACCAGACTTTGCAGTAACACTCCAGCTGGAGTCGTCCTACATACCACAACCTTGAAAAAACTCATTAAGATAAGCAATGTCTCACCATAAATCTTGCTTAAGGCAATAATCCCCTGCCTGCTCCCAGGCGGAGAGTGTCCAACTGTAACCCACTCAGAAAGTATCCAACTGTTACCCTTGCTTTTTTATAATAATAAAATTTCCATTCCAGGTGGTGCCTATCTGCCATTTTTTTGTATGAAGAAGTATGTATCTATACTACGCTTGTGCTGTTAAATATCTTTCCTAATCATGCCAGCATATCTTTCCTTTGACATTAAACCCCTTTCTTTATCTAATAAAAGGCCCCCGCCAGCCCCCTTCAGGGAGCCAGCCTAATAACTCTTCACCCTGAGCTGCTTCCCTTGTACGTGCCTCCGATAAAGCCTTGTCTGGAAATCTGTTTGGCCTCATGTCAATTTCTATTACAGAAGAGGCTAAGAATGTGTAGTTGGTAACAGTAAGGACTGTAAGTATTTACAGTACAATGGGAGTTAGTGAGGGATCTTCTCCTGACCTTTTCCCTGCAAGGGGAAGTCCCTCCTGTCCACAGGTCTATACAGTCCAGGCAGAAGAGACGGGACTGCAGAGACCAGATGCCTCCGTGCTGTCCTCCTGGACTTCCTATCACCACAGGTATGTCTCTACTCCCCTGCTGCACTCCAGTGTTCTCCCCTCAACACTCAAGCTAAATCCAGCGAAAATTGTTCGTCTGCTGCCTTGATCTCTTCTTGTGGGAGAAATGAGTCTTTAATCCACCTTATGACATTTATATCTGGTGAAAGATAGAGGTCCAGCTTCCTTTTTTGCATATAGGTATTCAATTTTTCCAGCTTGTGCTGGGAAAATTAGATTGAAGAGGGGCATTGGATTGAATAGGGCTATCCTTTCTCCAATGTATGTTCTTGGCACTTTTGTAAAAAACCAGTTGGTTATAAATATGTGCATTTATTTCTGGATTCTCTATTCTGTTTCATTGGTCTATGTGCCTATTTTTATGTCAGTACCACACCGATTTTTTTTTTTTACTCTGCCTTGTATTATATTTTGAAGACAACTATTGTCATTTCCCAAGCTTTGTTCTTTTTCTAAGGTTTCTTTGGCTATCAGGCTTTGTTTTGGATCCATATGTTTTAGGATTGTTTTTTATATTTCTGTAAAAAATGATGTTGGCATTTTGATAGGAAGTTCATGGGATATATAGATTTCTTTGAGAAGTATGCTTGTTCTAATGATATTAATTCTGATTCATGAACATGGGATGTAAATTCTTTCATCAGTATTTTATAGTTTTCCTTATAGACATCTTTCACTTCCTTGGCTAAATTTATTACTATATGTTGTTTTGTAACTATTGTGAATAGGATTGCTTTGTTGATTTTTTTTTATCAGCTAGTTCATTATTGGTGTATAAAAACACTACTGATTTTTGTATGTTAACTTTGTATACTGCAATTTTACTGAATTTATTTATCAGATTAAAAAGTTTTTCTTGGTGGAGTCTTTAAGTTTTTCTAAATATAAAACCATGTCACCTTCTAAGAAGAACAATTTGACCCTCTCTTTTCCAATTTGGAATTATTTTATTTATTTCTCTTTCTTGGTTGCTCTGGCTAGGACTTCCAGTATTATGTTGAATACAAGCAGTGAAAGTGGGCATCTTTGTCTTGTCCTAGTTCTTAGAAGAAAGACTTTCAGCATTTCATCATTCAGTATCACATTATCTGGTTTTTTTCATATATGGACTTTATTATGTTGAGGTAGGTTCTGTCTATGTGTAGTTTTGAAAACATTTTTATCATGAAAGGAAGTTGAATATTATCAAATGCTTTTTATGCATCTGTTGAGATGATCATATGGTTTTTGCTCTTCATTCTATTGATGTGATGTATCATGTACAATGATTTGCATACCTTGAACCATCCTTGCATTCCTGGGATAAGTCTCACTTGATTATTGTGTATTATCTTTTTGATGTGATGTTAGATTTGATTTGCTAGTATTTTGTTGAGGATTTTTGTGTCTATGTTCATCGGGTATATTGGCATGTAGTTTTCTTTCTGTTGTTATCTGATTTTTGTGTAAGAATAATGTTGGCCTCATAGAATGTATTAGGGATAATTCAGTTTTTTGGAATAGTTTGAAGAGAATTAGTGTTAGTTCTTCTTTAAAAGTTTGATAGAATTTGGCAGTAAAGTCAGATGATTCTGAACTTTTCTTTAATGGGAGACTTTGTTGTACAGCTTCAATCTCATTACTCATTATTGTTTTATTGAGGGGGTTTTTTCTTCATAATCTTGGAAGGTTGTATGTGTCTAGAAATCTATCCAATTCTTCTAAGCTTTCTAGTTTGTTAATGCATAGTTGCTCACAATAGTCTCTGATAATTGTTTGCATTTCTACGGTATCAGTTATAGTGTCCCCTTTCTTTCATTTCTGTTTATGTCTATTTGGATTGTATCCCTTCTAGGTCTAGCTAGCAATTTATCAATTTTGTTTATATTTTTTAAAAAACCAACTCTTTGCTTTTTTGATATTTTGTACTTTCTAAATATTATTTTGTTTAATTTTGCTTTGATCTTTATTGTTTTTCTTCTACTAATTTTGAGTTTTGTTTGTTCTTGTTTTTCTAGTTCCTTTAGGTGATCCCTTTATAATTGTATTGTGACCTTCTTTGTTTAGCTTTACTTTTTTAAATTTAAAGTCTGTCTTATCTGGTATAAAACAGATATAGCTACTCTTGCTTGATTCTGGTTTCTGTTTGCATGGAATATCTTTTTCCATCACTTTACTTTCAGTATACATGGGTCTTTACAAGTGAAATGAGTTTCTTGCAGGCAGCATCAATTTTATCCATTTACATTCAAAGCTATTGTTGTTATAGTAGGGTTTATTCCTGTCATTTTATTAATTGATTTCTGATTGGTTTGTATTTTGTTTATTCCTGACTATCTCTTTTATTGTTTATTATTGTGGTCCGGTGGTTTTCTGTGGTCGTAGCATATGAGTTCTTTCTCTTCCTTAGTTGTGTGTTTGCTCTACTCAATATTATATTTCCATGTGTTTCACAATGGTATATCTAATCCTTTATCTTCTAGTTGTGAGATTCTCATTTCTTGTTGGGCCAGTCTAGTGGTGATGAATTTCCACAGCTTTTTCTTGTCTGGGAAAGACTTTATTTCTCTTTAATTTATGAAGGATACCTTTTCTAGGTGTAGTATTCTTTGCTATCATGTTTTTTCTCTAAACACCATAAATATGCCATTTCACTCTTTTCTTGCCTGTAAGATTTATGCTGAGAAATCCACTGTTAGTCAGATAGGACTTCCCTCATGAGTCACTAGATGCTTTTCTCTCACTGTTTTTTAGAATTCTTCCTTTGATTTTTAATAGTTTGACTATAATGTGCCATGGAAAATACACTTTTAATTGTATCTGTGTGGAGATCTCTGAGCTTCTCATATCTGGATGTCTAAATCCCTTGCTAGGTTTGGGAGCTTCTCAGTTATTATTTCATTAAAAGTTTTCTCTGTTGTTTCTGTTGTTTCCTTGTTGTCTTCTGGAACAAAAAAAATTTAATATTTCGTTGTCTTATGGTGTCCCATATCTCATGTAGGCTTTGTTCATTCTTTTTATTGTGGTTTTTTTTTTTTTTCTCTATTTTTGTCTGACTAAGTTATTTCAAAGATCTGTTTTCAAGTTTGAAGTTTTATCTACTGCTTAATCTAGTTAGTGTTGAAGCTTTTAAGCCGGGCTCAGTGGCTCAGCCTCCCACACTTTGGGAGGCTAAGGTGAGTGGATTGCCTGAGCCCATGGGTTCAAGACCCACCTGGGCAACTTGGTGAGACCTCATCTCTACAATAAAAATCAAAAAATTAGCCGGGCATGGTAGCACGCACCTGTAGTTCCAGCTACTTGGAAGGCTGAGGCGGAAGGATCGCCAGAGCCCAGCAGGTCGAGACTGCAGTGGGCCACTGCACTCCAGTCTGAGTGACAGAGTGAGACTCCGACTCAAAAAAAAAAAAAGAAAAGAAATTATACAGGCCTTGATGGAAAAGGGGTCATTCTATGAGACCCAGTTTTAAAGCACATGTCTCCAGAAGAGACTTGTCTTTACTTCAGCCAGTGTTCTGCGATATTCCTACCTGGAACCAGTTCAAACTTTGTTTGCCTATCTATTTGAATTTTGTTGTTGTTGTTGTTGCCACATAAGCATCATGACTTCCAGCACCAGTACTCATGAACACAGGCTTTTGGTTGAGATTTCTTGGAGGGATTTTTCTTCTTTTCTTCTTACTGGAGCTGAGGTCAATACAAGCATTGCCACACAATTTCCCCTCCATGTGGGGTTGAGGGTGGGGTGGGGTGGGTTTCTTAGTTTAACCATGAAGGAAGCTGCCTTTGGGGAGTACTGGCTTTGTGTTGGCTTCAGACAGAATTCCCACCTTTGCCTCCATGTCTTCATCCTCCTTGTCTCCAGCCTCCACGTGGCAGGCACATGACCCATGAAGACCAGGCTCCCAGCCCGAGGGGCCACAGAGGGCCCAGGGCCAATGCAGGCTCCACCCTTCCCTTTCTCCTCTATATTTGCCTATTGGCCTCTGAGGAATTCCCTTGCCTTTCTTCCAGATGTATAGTTTAAATAAGTATTCAGCATCTTAGGTGTTCTATACCAGAAGGGTAGTCTCTAGACATCCTTGTTGCCTCTATTACTTGGAAATTGCTTCTTTTCTCCTTTATCTTTTCTCTCTCCCTCTTTCTTTTCTCCAGGACCCAGTCTTCCATCCTTCCCAGAATATGATATAGGTGAATATTGCATAGAATATAATACAGACCTACCCTCTGGAATTCAAAGCTCTGCATCTCACCTCGGCGCCAGCTCAGTGCTTCATGTGGTATATCTACAAGAGAATTTCATAAATCTGCTAGAACTGGGTAATCGGCCAACAGAGGACAAACACACCAGTGGTATAGAGCTGGAAAGATTTGGGGGTCACTCCCTCTTACTGTGCAGAGCAGGAAACTGAGGCATGGCACATTGGGACTCAGCACTCTAGCCAGCCAGAACCTGCTTCTCACATACGGTTGTGGGGAGGGTTGAAAGAATGACTAAAAAACAGTTTTTAAAACAGCTGTCAACTCCCACTCTCAGTCAACCCGTGCACAGCTCCTATTCACTATGAAGAGAAAACACACACAATGTAGTACTCACTCAAAATAAAACTCCAGTTGAAGTCATCCATTGAAGCTCAATGTCCCCCGTTGTTCAGAATCAATCACTGAGCAAATAGAGATTCAGGAGAAAAGCAGGTGCTAATAAAGACAGTAGAGAAATTAGTAGTTTCAGGACATCCCCTTGTGCCAGCTATCCACGGAGAGGGATTTATTTTATTTCTTTTCTTTTCTTCTTTTTTTTTTCTTTTTGAGTTGGAGTTGCACTCTGTCACCCATGCCAGTGTGCAGTGGCATACTCATGGCCACCACAGCCACGGCTTGCTGGGCTCAGGTGATCCTTTCACCCCAACCTTCCAAGTAGCTGGAACTACAGGCACGCACTGCCACACTCAGCTAATTTTTTTTTAATTTTTATTGTAGAGATGAGATCTCACCAAATTGCCCAGGCTGGTCTCAAATCCAGGGGCTCAGTCAATCCTCTCACCTCAGCCTCCCAAAGTGCTGGGACTACAGGCTTGAGTCACCACACCCAGGAAAGGGAATGCTGAAGGTCTTTTTAACTGTTTCTTCAGCCCACGTGTCACCCAAGAGGGTATGCCTTTGAGGCCTGGTCACCCACGATCTCCGAAGTCTACCTTTGGGACAGGGGACCTATGTGCAAAGCTAAATTCAAGGAACTCCCAAGATGGTTCAAGCAGTTTTTTCCTCTTGGCCCCCTTGTCTGGCTGCCTTACCCTTTGCCCAGTACTTGAGTGGGCCCCATGGACATTCTTAGGAAACTGGGTTACCTGCCCTGTGGACCTTGTGGCTTCACGCTTCCCCTGCCAGGCTCTTCGACTTTTCCACTCTTGTGTCCCCTCCCCCAGGAGAATTTCTGTCTCCCTCATTACCCAGCAGGTCCCTTGTTTACTCTTGTGTTTTATAACTCCCACTCCCTTTGGCTAACTGAATTGATGCTAGTGTCCCCTGTGCATTTTTCTGTGTAGACAGATCTAGGAAAGCAGGACCCTAAAGTTCACCCAGTGAATTATAAGAGGTGCATGAATTCAGAGTGGGCCTGGGTAGGGCTTCCATTGAGAGGAGGGCAGGAGGGCACTGTGAATTGGTTGGTTGTTCTTGTCAATAGGTCCTCAGAGCATCCCTCTCCGTCTCCTCTCAAAGAAGTTCTTTCAAGCCAGGCACTTGCTCTTCTGAGATCGGTTGCCTGGCTTTCTTTAACTCTCGCTCGCACTCTAGCCTGTCAAGCTTGCTTTCTGTCAGCCCGGTCTGTCTATGCTCTGTGTGCTCCTCTCATGGACTCACTCCCTTGAGAAAATGTAAGGGGAAAGTGGGTGCACGCTGTGTGGGGTCCCCCAGGAATACTGGGCTACTGTGTTATGGAGCTAGCCGGGCTTGCCTGCCCCAGGCTGTCCTGGATGGACCTGATGCCTACTTCCCCTCTCCCACCTGGTTGGAACTGACCCCAAGCTTGAGGTTCAGAGGCCTCTGCCCAGGCATTCAGCAACTGCCCCAACCACCAGTCTGGCCATATGTTCTCACCTTGACTTGGCTAAGGGGTCACCAAGATGAGCACAAACCCTCAGAGTTTCAGGGCTTGGATACTGAGCACTTTGAGAGCAAGGGATCTCCCAAAGCACCAAGTAGAGCCAAGGAGGACCAGGATGACCCCAGGCTCTCTGAGATGGGAGCTGCAAGCGATGCCACCCCTTGGCAAGGAAGAACGTACACAGGTGTGGGAACCAGCCAGGCCTGGCTTCTAGACCTTCTTGTGCTCTCACCACTGGGATGGCTTTGGGTGAGTGGCTTCCCCTCCCAAGCTGGTGTTCTGCTCCACAAGGGAAGCGGGTGACAGTGCCTCTCTCGCAGGTTGCGGGGGGGTGGGGGGGGTGACGATAAGGCACACAGAACGCCTGGCTCAGATTGGAGGATGGCAAATGGCAACTTCTCTCCTAATCATGTAGGCAGTCAATGAAAAATCTTTGTGAAAGTCAATGTGTGAGCCCCAGGACACAGCTGGGAAGAGATAGTCACTGCCCTTGTGTTGCTTCCATTTAGATAGTCACTATCTTTGTGTTGTTCCTTGTGTGGGGAAGACAAACACTAAGCACATACCCACACAAGACAGTGGTGAACAAGGGTGTCAGTTCCATGAGGAATAAATAGCCGACTGAGCGAATCCACGAGATGGGGACCAGATAGAGCTTAGAGGTCACAGACGGGTTGGTGATGTCTTTGTATGGAACAGACTTACCATCTAAGGAGCTAGCCAACTGGAGAGGAGAGAGGGAAAGGGGTCAAGGCTGGAAGTAACTATAGGGGGTCTGAGGAGCTGAACCGAGATCATAGGGTCTAGAGTATAGTGTAATTTGGTCTCAAATCAAGGGATATTACCAAAATTGTATAAATTCCAGGAGTTAAAAAAAAAAAAAGAATTATACACTGCTCCTTCACTCCTTGTCACAAAACCATGGGAATTTGAAGTCAGGCAAGGCCTTAACTGTCACCTCCCCTCAACCCCTAATCTACAACTGGCCACCTCCAGACACCTCCGCAGAGAGTAGGATAAGCAGCCTGCTTTGTGGGACATCTCCGAGGGATGTCTTGCTTTCAATATATGTCATAGGCAAGTTCACCAGAACCACAAACTCTAGGTCAGTGCTGCCCAGTAGCAATAGCCATGTACGGCATTTTAAATTTTCTAGTAGTGCTTTAAAAAGTAAAGAGAAATAGGTAAAATTAATTCTCATAAAATATTTTATTAAACCCAATACATCCAAAATGGTACTGTTTCATCATATCATTAATGAAGAAATTATTCATGAGATATTTTACCTTCTTTTTTCATACTAAGTGTTTAAGAATCTGGTAGATATTTTATACTTTCATCACATTTCAACTGAGATTAGCCACATTTCAAATGCCCAAGAGTCACATGTGGCCAGTGACTACCATATTGCACATTGCCACTCTAGGCATCATAATATTGCAATTGCTGCTTTCAGGAGAGATCAGAGCACTAGCACACATTTCAGGCACCTTCAGAGATGCTTTAGAACAGTTCTCAAGGAGGCAACTAGCACTTACAGTAACTTTATGTGAATTACAGCCAGGTTAGGCCATAGACTTGGCCTAGAACATGACCTAGACCTTAGTTCACTCTCACAGTACAGTGATTGCACTCCCCTCCCCATAGGACCCCTCAGTCTGACCTCATTAATATTCCCAGTTTCCTAAACTTCCCAAATAACTGATTATAACTGGTCTTTTTTTTTTTTTTTTTTAGCATTTCCACTTTTATCATTACCAGCAGATATTGAAACAGGACATCTGAGCCAGTGCGATGTGATAGAAAGAGCATTGTCCAGGGAGTCAGAGCAGGCAAATTCCGGTACCTGCCCATTTTTGCCAGACTGGTGCCTACAGTGAGTCAGCTTTGTCAGTATCATGTGGTAAGAGTTCGAGTTCTGGAGTCAGACTGCAGCTCCAATTCCTGAGCTGTGTAATCTTGGGAAAGATACTCTACTCTTCTAAGCCTCCTTATCCTCATCTGTAAAATGGGGACAGTATTAGTGTTATTGGAGGATTAAATAAGATAATAAATAGAAAACATGTAGCACAGAGCTTGGCATGTGGGAAACATTTACTACAGAGTGGTTATTATCATGTTTTACCTATGATTGTCTACGTGCCTCTGTTTTCTTGGTTTTCAAGTGGAGACAATCACACCTACTTTACAGGATTCTGTCAATAACTTGTTTTCCAGGATTCTGCGTGGCTTAAGAGAGATGATGAATGTGAAAACACCTTGCGAAACTGGGAAGCCCAGCATCATTATAAAGTCAGAAATGATTCCTCTGTGCTACAGCCTAGTTGAGATCTGACTTTGGAAAGTCATGGAAACATAGAATTGGGAAGAGGCATGTCCATGACACCAGGACCTCTGTCACTGGACCAGGTCTAAAACCTGAGCTCTAGCATTCTTCGTGGGTAAACTCTGACTCCGTCTTTATTTTCTCATCTCTAACATAGGCTGAGAACACAGAGCTCACCGAAAGATGGGTTGAGGTCAAATAAGTCCCTGCCCCTCACCTGCACAGAGCCTGACTCCGGATAGCTGCTCAATCCCTGTCACTTAGTCTTGTTGCCTTGGAGGGCACCATGCTGCTCTTGCCTGCCTCTGCCTAAGCCTGGAGCAACAGTTCCTGTGACAACCTCAAGGGGGAGTCTTAAGGTTTCTATTTAGGAAATGGTTCACAGGTGGGCCCCCAGTTCCCGTTGTATGCCCCCTGCTGTTCTCACAGGGCCAGGAGGAAGCCCTTTGGGAAGGAGCGGTGGCCTTGCACTCTGAGTCCAGAGGCCCCGAAGCCATCTGCTCTCAGTGCATTAACCCCTAGAGAAACCGCCTGGTTTCCAAGACCAGAGACAGCATGTAGGTAAATTTCTGACCTAGGGTCGCCCTGCTGCCAGCTACCAGCTGAAGTGGCCTCGAGTTATTCCTCTAACTTCCTTGATTCTCAGTTTCCTCACTTGAGAGAAAGAGTTGAAAATAATAGCTCCCAGAGTCCCTGGGAGTGCTTTCTTGGTAAGGCATGGCGTGATCTGCACACACATGTCATAATTATTCTTGTGATTGTTCCCATTTGGTGGATTATACCACATGGGATTTCCTGACAACAGGAAAGAAAGTGAAAACTTGTCTGTTGGCTGCCAGACCGTGATGTTCCCACACACTGTGACTTGGGAAAGTCTCAATCAAGACCACTCCACAATCACAAAATGACTACACACTCTCCACCTCTAATCAGCATGAGTGGTTGTTGCTTCTTTACCAATGATGGCTCCGGCCAACTTCATTCTTCCATTTCCCACACAAAACCCATTAAGACCCCCGTCACTGAATTGTCCCTGCTTCATGATAGCGTTTGATTCAGAATTGACCCTGCTTCAGGAATCCTTGTCCAGCACATGCCCATATCCTATAAGGAGTTCCTCCCAACTCCCTTTGTGGATATGCCTCTTGGTTCCTCTAGTGTGTATCCCCCCTCACTGCAATAAGCTGTACAAACCTAATTTTATAACTGTGGTTGTTCCCAATGTTCTTCAGCCCAAAAACTATGAGAAAGAATTCCACCCTGATTAATAGACACCAAAGTTGATGTCTTAGTCTGTTTGGGCTGTCATAACAAAATACCACAGACTGGGTGGCTTAAACAATAGAAATTTATTTCCCACAATTCTGGAAGCTGGAAGTCCAAGATCACGGTGTTGGCAGGTTTTGTTTCTCCTGAGACCTCTCTTCTCGGCTTGCAGATGGCTGCCTCTTGCTGTGTCCTCATGGCCTGTCTCTGTGCATGCTAATCCCTGGTGTCGCTCCCTTCTTATAAGGACACCAGTACTATTGGGTTACAGCCCCACTCTTGTAATTTCATTGAACCCTAGTTACCTTCTTAAAGGCCCATCTCCAAATACAGTCACATTGTGGGTTAAAACTTCAGCATATGAATTGCTGGGGATTGGGGTGGAGAGACACAATTCAGTCCATATACTTGGATTTTTATTTTTTTCCTAAGCATAGTAATAAGGCCATTCAAGAAAGGAGAGGAAGAAGATTGCCTGGCAGGTTGAAGTAGAAAAGGTCACTGTCACTCATAAATCCTTGCTGAGTGAGTGGGATGAGATGGGAACAGGACCACAGACAGTGCAGCGAGTCCTAAGGAACAGCTGCACATCAGCAAAGCCCAAGAGAGCCCTGGAGAAGGGGGCTGCCCTGAGCAGCTCACTGATGAGTGAGGCCCTTTCACCCTTTTTATTTAACTTTTAAATTTTTATTTTAAAGATGTGGGGTACAATTCAGGGTTAGGTATACAAATTATGCAGGTACCCTTGTTGATGAGGTATGCCCCCCCCCACACCCTCTTGACCCTCTCTATACGGCTTAGTCCCTCTCATGGCATGCATGCCCTCCCCAGGTGAATGCATTCATCAAGACTATTAGGAAAAGATTTCTCCTTCCTCCATGTGTTCCTAGAACACAGATTTTTTTACTACCCTCATTACCCTGTCTGGGGCACCGTGCCAAGTGCCTTACATGTGTCATTGCTAATCCTCACACCAAATTTGCCATATGAGTTTTATTACCCTGATTTTAACAATAACGAAACCCAGGCTCAGGGAAACAGCTTTCCCAAAGACACACAGCTTAAGAGGAGTAGAGTCAGGATTTGAACCAGGAGAATGAGACTCCAAATCACTGTGGGTCTGCTGGTTCATCACAAAATTGTAACCCAAAGGCTTGCTAGCTTCTCCCGCATGCGCCACTCCTTCCTGAGAAATGTAGTAGCAACAACAGATGTCTTTGTCAGCAAAACCATGTGCCTTGAGCAAAACCAGTTAACCAGAGGGGAGTCCTGAAGCCAAAGCTATCCACCAACGTGGGGCCGTGTCTGCTGATTGGTTGCCCAGCCTGATCCTGGGGTTTCTGGGGAGAGGCAGAGACGCCAGGAGGGGGAGACAGAGCTCCGTAGACAGATGCAAGGCAGGTCACTCCTGTATCCTGATAACTGCCTATTACTCAGAATTTTCCTAGCTGTCTCTTCTTGCAGCCCAGAAGAGTGGAAGCCAAACAGAGCTCATCAAGAGAAAGGGTAGAGACCCTGCCCTGTTCATCTTTTTATCTGCAGCAACCAGGTAGGTTGAGCACAAGATAGGGCAAGCAATAGGTGCTTAATAAACTTCTGATAAGGGAGCAAATGAGTGAGGTCAACCAATGTTGCATGACATACCAACACAAGTGCAACACATGATAGCAGGGCCTAACAATAAGTAGGAATAGTTAATGGCACAAATGATGACTAGCTTTAGAATACAGGGGCACTTTTGCATTAGCTTGCAATGGGCCTTTAGGACTTTTGCCTCAGCATATTGAGGTTTAGAAGTAATTCAAACCAAATGAGTTTCCCAGAGAAAAATGACAGACACAGTTTTACATAAATCACAGATGGATTTCATTTACTTTTAAAAACCACACTAATCATCCCTCTCCCACATGCATACGTGAGCTTTTGAATATGACAACGGTTGCCTGATTCATGTCCTAACTTGCTCCCTTTGGAGAGATGTCACAACCCAGGAACTATAGCCATGTTGTTGGATGTGTGATTTCAACAAGCATTGGCTTGTTTCCGGAACCCAGACATATGTTTAAGCTGTAGGACATGTACTGGCTTTAAGGAAATATACATTTTATCCTCTTTGGCAAGCAGGTAAAAGTGACTTGACATAGTAGAGCTACAAAATCTTGATCACTGATCTAAAACATTTTTGAAAGGGGAATTTTAAGTGACTCATCTATTTAAGCCACTTAAATTATTGGAAGATGTACCTTCTTGTGCCCAGTTTAGCTTCAGGGATATTCCAGATTTGTCAGAAGTGAATATATTAATGGTACTGAAATAGTCTGAGGTCTGTTTACTGAGTAGACTGTCAGAAACTTTGGAGTAAACATGGCATCCGCACAAGGCTCTTTCTAAGCCGGAGCATTTCTGTGGGTTCCATCACCAAGCATACTGACTGAGTGAAATGACTCAGCATTGCTCCCTGGACACTGAGTGCTCCCTTCTTGCCAAATGGTCACTTGAGGGCCTTTCGCTTATACTACCAACTACGTCTGCAGGACAGTCAGGTGAATGTCTTCCATAGGCAAGTACAGACCCAGATCTTCATTACCTTCAAACATAGAGGAAGATGTAATTGTGGTTGACGCAGAAGAGGTTCTTTTGGCAGTTTGGCTCAAGCAGAAATAAATATTGATATTGTGTTTTAAAGTTAAGTAGATGAGAAACTGTCTCTGAATAAAATATAGATTGTTTTAACATAGCAAATTTTTTTTTCTGTAAAAGAGTAGAAGTCTGTGAAAGTATACCTAAGAAGAGGGCTTCTTGCTGTAATGACAGGTTGACTGTCACTTTCCGATCCAACCTGGCTTCAGCTGTATTCATTTGTAGCCACAGGTACAATTTCATACCGTCCAAGTTTTCATTCGACAACAGCAGACAAATATCTGCTAATTTCAGATATTCCAAATGCTAAGAAATTTGATGGTTAAATGTTTCTTTCACAGCCTTTGCTATTTGTGACGTACTTTTGAAACAAGTGTCAGTTCACATGAATTGCTGGCACTGACGGATTAAAAAGCATACCTGAGGTGTCTAAAATTCTTGGTTCAAGTTTGTCCAGCTGAGGGAGTTTATCAGAAACTAACTTGGTTTGTATTGGGCTCAGAGTCCACCCCCAACTGAATGTGACTTCATGAAGCACCTGTTGTTATTTTCTTAGGGTCAGTGGATCTCGCTGAATTTGTGCCAGCTAGTACAAGGCTGTCTCTGAATTTGTGCCTCTGTGTTTGTACTATACTAGAAGTCCCTTGGCTTGTGTTATTGGAAAGATTCTGAAATAAGTAAAATCTTTTTGAAACCAATAGTTTAGGAAGCTGATTTGACTTTCACCTCCACAGTCACTGATACCACATATAAGGTTATTCTATAGGGGTGCACTTATACCCTGGGCAACTGGCTAAACTAAAAGCTTATTTTTCAGTATGTGACCAAGGATAGAGACCCAGGAGTTCTGATATTTTATTGTCCTGGGTATTGAGCATTATATTGTCTGTACAGTGACAACAGAAAAAACTACTTTAAGGGCACTGTTTGTGACAGACAGTATTATTTTCTTTGTTTATTAAGCAGACCCTCCAGAACACCAGCAAGCAATATAAAGACACTTTAGCAACTAATATAATATACCTATATATTTCAAAGAACTAGAATGGAAATATTTTTAGCAGTTCACTTATTCATTTTTCATTATCTTCCATTATAAGTTCTACTTTATTAGAAACACCGTATTTGGAGAAGGGGCAGATTTTTTAAAAACTTTTTTTTATTTTCATATATTTTTTTCATTTTAAAGATGTGGAGTACAATTCAGGGTTAGATATACAAATGTTCATTATGCAGGTACCCTTGTTGATGAGTTGTGCCCCTCCTTCCCCTGGCAGTTTCCCTAAACTGCCAATCCCATCCCCCACCCCGGCAGTTTCCCACTACTGCCACAGATTTTTTTTTTTTTAACATTGCAAAGCAAATAGCTGAATGATGCCTAAAAATATTGGATCCCAAATACTGATAGAGTTCTTCGCTAGATCCTGTTACCTACAATTCCAAAGGGAACATGCCTTTTATCACTGTTGAACAGAATCTGTGAAACAAACCTGGGGAACTGCAACAAAAGATGCTAAAATGTAAGCATTGACTGAACACTGGTGGATCACACCTGTAATACCAGCATTTTGGTAGGCTGAGGCAGGAGGATAGCTTGAGGCCAGGAGTTCAAGACCAGCCCGGGCGACATAAAGAAAGAAAGAGAGAGAGAGAGAGAGAGTCTAAAATAAGGATAATATTAGAAGAAAGAAAGAAAGAAAGAAAGAAAGAAAGAAAGAGAGAGAGGGAGGGAGGGAGGGAGGGAGGGAGGGAGGGAGAGAAAGAAAGGAAGAAAGAAAAGAGTAAACATTAAGGCAAAAAGACGCAGCAAATGCACTTATTTTGTCTAGATTAATTCTCTCTCACTTTTTAATTTTCTGTCTGATCCTTTCTTCTCTTCTTGGAAGAAGAGGAAAGAAAAACTTTTTTCTGCTTCTGAAATCTGCTAGCTTGTGGCTTTTGACTTGTCGATGGCAAAACAGCCTCTGGATTCCCACTTGAACTTCAGCATGTCTGGTCTTTTACAATTCTGTGCCTTCTCCTTCAGAACCAACACTTCTCTCTCTTCTGACACCTGCTCCCTCTGCTGCCTTCTCACTGCTCCCTGCCTGAGTTTGGAATCAGGAAGCCCAAATCCAGACTTGACCCCTTTTCAGCTGTGTGGCCTAGGGTTCACTCTTGTCTCCATTTCATCATCTGAAAATGGAAGTTATAATACCTAACTTGAAGGTGAAGACTCAAAAGAGATATGATGGACAATGTGCCCTGCACAGGGCCTGCATGAAGAAGCACTTGATAGATATATATCCCCTCCTTCCTTTTTATCCAGTAGCTTGCCCTCACACCCATCCATTGATTCGTTTTTCTGAAGACACTTTTGCCGTGTTATTCTCTGAGCCCCAGGCTTTGACCATGAAGGTAGCAGAGTGGTTTAAGAGCTTAGACAAGGATTTCTCCCCACCCCTGCCCTCAGGGAGACTTTTCAGACATTATTTTCCTAACCCCCCCCCATGGAATTTTAATTCCATAGATATGTTGTCTGTTCATATACTGTGTGTATATCTGCGTTTCATACATAAAGCACAAGAACTCTCCAAGAACCAATTTTTACTTTATTAGAAGCAATGTCACTCCCACTGAGAATACATGACATAGACTGTGAAATCTCAGTGCTAGATTTAAATCCTGCCCCATAACTTCTCCTTGCCTCAGTTTCTTCATGTCTAAAATAAGGATAATAACTCATGGAGGACTACATGAGTTCTTGTACAAAGAGGAATTAGACCATTGTCCAGGACAGACCCAGTGCTGCATAACTGTTTGCTGTGATTATTCCCAAAGCTCCCCAGAGCCCGCAGCACGTGGAAGTATCTTAGCTTGGTATTCAAGGCAGATGTGGTGACATCTCCTTCAGGGCCAAAGAACAGACTTGCTTACTGCTTGCTATAAAACAGCATGTTCCCCAAGTTCAGGGTTCCTCTCCAGTAATGCACCTGCCACCACCCCCCCACCTGGCACGTGCATAGCATCTGGGCTCATGGTGTCACCTCCTGGGGCTGGGGCACAAGGGAACTGATATTGTACACTGGTGCTCATGCCTGCCTTGCATAAAGTCCTGCCTTGTTATCTCCAAAGGAGGGTCAAATTGCATACCAGATCTGACAGCCAGGTGTGGTGGGAAGGGAACAGCGCCCACCATGTATGTGCAAGGCCTGTTGGGGGAAGTGGAAGTGGTTTGAGCACAGTAAAAAGTAAGAAGGCGCAGGCCACACTGAGGCCAAGCTTGCAAGGCCACAGACTTAAACTAGGAATGAGGAGAACTCTTGGAAGATTTTAAATGGGCGGACTTGGGTTTCAGGAAGAAACTGAGTGGAGAACAGCCAATGGGGTAAATGGTGAGAGGCAAAATAGAGAGGTGGGAGGTTGGAAGGGCATGGGAATTTATCCAGGCCCCAGCTGGAGGTGGAGATGTGGAATCATGACCACTGAGAGGGCCACTGATATGGAGTGGGGAAGAGTGGAACAGGAAAAAGGGGGAGAGTCTTGGTCTGATTCCAGAAAGGAGCCCTCGGAGGAACAGGGAGAGAAGCAGGGAAAGGGGATGAAGGAGCCAGCCATGCAGAATGGATTTTGAGAAAGGTGTTGTGGGGTGGTATGAGAAAAGATCAGTGTTGGAGAGAGGTTATGGTAACAGCCTGACTCTGCATGTGTACTGCAGCCTTCTGGCCAAAGAGCAGGGAAAGGTTGCCCAACACCGAGACGGGGAGGAAACAAAGAAAGGAGACTGGCAGTGGACTTCCTCTACCCTGAGCAGGCCACTGAGCCTCTAGAGATGCAGTGCAGCCCCCAGCTCCGTCCTGGAGTGCGTGGAGGCTAAGGAGGGGTAAGGTGGGGAGTACACAGAGCACCCCCTTTCCTCAGGAGACTAGAGCTAAGAGAGTGCTGGGTGTGGACTGGAATGTGGGCAGTAAGGAGCCTTCATGGCCTCAAAGCAGTCAAGATCATTTAATGAAGTTGCATTGAAGGCCTACTGTGGGCCAGGCCCTGGGAGAGGATGGATCGGAATTAATGCCATGAGGACGGGTCAGACGGTAACGAAGCAATGGGAAGGTGGTGAGGCAGGGGCAACTGAGATTTGTGTTACGGTCAGAAGGCAGTTGCGGTCAGAGGGCAGCTGAAATTTGCGTTGTGGTCAGAAGGTCAAGCTGGCCAGGCCAGCAAGCAGGAGTTGGAAAAGTCAGAGCCCAGATGGGCTCCCCACAGCAGGGGCAGAAGTGGCAGGGAGACAGATCGTGAAAGGAGCCTGGGTCAGGTCCTGGGAAAAAGCCGTGCCCTCGGGTAAGTGACCTAGGCTTGACTGATGGGTACATGGGGCAACTAAATGCTTTGAGGCAGGGAGGCGAGGGGAAATATTTGTTTGTTTATTTATTTATGTATTTATTATTTCAATAGCTTTAGGGGATATGAATAGTTTTTGGTTGCATGGATGCATTGTATAGTGGCAAAGAAATCTGGACTTTAAGTGTACCCAGTACCCCTGCCTGTGCACACTGTACCTGATAAGTGATATTTCATCCAAAATATCGATTGAGCGATACCAGGTGTGAGACACTCAATAGATGCTTTCGGTACCAGTGCTTTTCAAACACAGTCATCAATCTCCTAAGAGTTTCATGAAAATGTACATCCTAATGTAGCAGGCAGAGGGCCGGGCATGAAGTGCTGTATCTTTTTTTTTTTTTTTTTTTGTTGGAGTCTCAGTCTGTCGCCCCGACTGGCGTGCTGTGGCTGCTCCCGGTCACCGCCGCCTCGACCCCCGGGGCGCCGGGGATCCTTCCGCCTCAGCCTTCCAAGTCGCTGAAACTATAGGCGTGCGCTACCACGCCCGGCTAATTTTTTGATTATTGTAGAGATGAGGTCTCGCTTGCCCAGGCGGGTCTCAAACCCGCGGGCTCAGGCAATCCACTCACCTCAGCCTCCGCTCGGGATTACAGGCTGAGCCACCGAGCCCGGCCATTTCCTTCCTTTTTAAGGCCAAATAATATTCCATGGTAAGCATGTAGCATACAATGTTTACTTCTTTTAATTCCAACACTGAAATCTGAATAAATTGTGCAAAGTGCAAATATAGTTATATCATTTACTTGCTTAAACAAGTTTGGTAGCATCTTTTGATGTTGCATAATACTCAATATAATTGGTATGGGAGGAATTAATAACTTGATCTGTTCTTTCTTATCTATACAACTTCACCTCTCATCTTTCTCCCTTCTGGCTTGCCTTTTTCCTTGTCCCAAATACATTGTTTATAATGAACTTTCAACTGAGTGTGGTGACTCACGCCTGTAATCCCAGCACTTTTGGAGGCCAAGGCAGGTGGTTTGCTTGAGGCCAGGAATTCGAGACCAGCCTAGACAGCATATCAGGATCCCATTCCTAGTTTGAAAAAATTAAAAACTTTATGATAAAAAATTAAAATATAATGTACTTTATTTAGTTTCTCCAACTCATTAGGATCATTGTTGTTTCTGAGCTTTGGTTTATGTTGCTGACTCTGTCATAAACATTCTCCCCATTTCTGTTTAGCAAATTCCTACTCATTTTACATATTATAACTTAAATTTTACTTTCTTTGGGAATTTTTCATAACTACTGTAGACTGAATCATGTGTTCCTTTATATATTTTTAGATCACCCTATATGTTCCTGTTATAGTGATTTTCACTTTACCCCAACAGCCTATATTGTTCTACCACCCTTACTAGGTAATACACACAAGGATAGCAATCGCACTTATATTTTTCATGATGTTATTTCCAGAAGCTACAAAATAACTGCTCTTTGAATGATTAATGAATCATTTGAATATTACATGAATTACATAATGATGCAGATTCAGCATAGCTAGCAATTTTTAAAATAAAATAAATTATACTGTTCTAATATATAAAGACTTAAAAATTCATTACAAATATGCATTTTTGTGAAATAACTGAAGATAGCCGGGCTCTGTGGCTCAGCCTGTAATCCCGCGCCTTGGGAGGCTAAGGTGAGTGGATTGCCTGAGCCCGTGGGTTCGAGACCCGCCTGGGCGGGCGAAACCTCATCTCTACAATAAGTCAAAAAAATTAGCTGGGTGTGGTAGCACGCGCCTGTAGTTCTGGCTACTCGGAAGGCTGAGGCGGAAGGATCGCCGGAGCCCAGCAGGTCGAGGCTGCGGTGGCCGGGAGCGGCCACTGCACTCCAGTCTGGGCGACAGAGTGAGACTCCAACTCAAAAAAAAAAAAAGAAATAATTGAAGATATTGTTCAACAATGTTACAGGCAAATGTTTGCAATTAAAAAGGAACTCAAATCACCAGAACGTTTCATTCTACAAGCACTAAATTTGATTAAGAATTCATCAGGAAATGTCACATTGAGAAGATGCATTAACAAATTATTGATGTCTAGTTCCAGTTCCCTGGCTCCTTAGGTTTTTGGAACAAATGTTTTCTTGGCAAGTGAATACAAGGAATACTGGAACTCAGGAACATGTACAAATTCTTGTTTATCTGTCTCTGACTTGATGAACATGTTTCACAATTGAATCCTTGATAGTTTTTATTGTGTTTAAGTATGCGTTTTCATACAATTTCAGCTACTTTAAGTTACTTGTAACTTTCTTTTTTTTTTGAATTGGAGCCTCACTCCGTCACCCAGACTGGAGTGCAGTGGCCGCTCCAGGCTACCGCAGCCTCGCCCTGCTGGGCTCCGGCGATCCTTCCACTCAGTCTTCCAAGTAGCTGGAACTACAGGTGCGCGCTACCACACCCGGCTAATTTTTGATTTGTTGTAGAGATGAGGTCTCGCCAAGTTGCCCAAGCAGGTCTCGAACCCATGGGCTCACAAACTTTCAGTCGGCTTTACAGACCTCCTGGGAAATGAAATTTACCCTTAACTCTATATCGGGGCTCAACTGGCATGATATTTTGTCTGATCTCACATTGACCTACTGCCTAGATCCTGGGAGCCTCATATATCCTCTGTATTTGACAACTCATTACAGTGTTATACCCATGCCCGCTTTCCTTAAATACCACCTGCCACTATACTCACTTGCATTTTTGCTTCACTTACCTGTATATAGAGGTTTATTTGTTTATTCAACCAATCTTTCTTGAGTGCTTACCATGTAAAAGGCACAAAAATAAAACTGCCACAGTGACAGGTATCATGAGAGAGCATCGGTATGAAGTATAGTGAACATCATAAAGCACAAATTTCAGAAACGGCTTGTCTAGGTTTGAATTTCATATCTGCCACTCATGAGCTATGTACTCTTGGGGGCAGTCTCTTCTGATTCTCCAGTTGATGTGGTCAGATCACCAAGGAAAATGTCTATGCGTGTCTTCAAGCACCTTAACGCTAACCAGACTATTTCCCTTGAAGTTTGTGAAGATGTCATCCAAGGATCTTGAGAAACAGAACCCATGCCTAAAGACATATTTGCCTACTGGGAAATACTCCTTTCTTTCTTAAGAGCGCCAGCAGTGGATACAATGGTCGTCCTAGGTTACTGGCAAAGAGCCCCAAAAGCCCAGGAGCCATGGAACTTTATGGCAAAGGAGATGAAGATAAAGTTAGTACCAAAGCTTCCATGTCATCTTGGAGCTGTCAGAGTTAGCTATGCAGCAAGAAGCAAGAGAGCCCAACTTCCCTTCACATACACTCTGTCCACAGAATGCCCAGTGTATTCACCCAAGTGTATGTACTAGTGTGATTATAGCCATGTAAGCTTCAGGGTCTGCCAAAAGGCAGTAGCAGAAACTATAGTATCAAATGATAGCACAGCAATCTGAAGATTATTATTATTATTATTTTCACCAATTCTTAGCCAAACATGAAACCAGTAGAGTGGACCAAACATAATTAAATAAATCCAGAGCAGCCCAGGAGGAAGCAGACATAGGTTCTCCACTTTAAAAAACACCAGCACATCCCTCTGTACAGGAACTTAGAATACCTTAATAATTGAGTAGAAACTCATCTCCAACTAGTTCGAGTTTTGCAAGTAAGAGACCCAACAGAATTATAGTCTTCTTGAGGAATTCAAAGTGTGTCCTACTACAAAAACAGTGGTCTCACATGAAAGAGACAGAGACGTTGGGTTTAAGACTCCAGAGGCCTAGCAATATGGAGGCAACCACAGAGAGCAGAGGCCAGGGAGCGAAAAATCATTGGCATTGAGAAATCTGAAGCCTGAGACAGTACCATCAAAATCTATTTAATATCAAAACACCAAAAATAATTCAAATGTCCATGAAGAAGGTAACGCATCCATTAAATTATTTGTATACAGTGGGATACTATACAACATTGAAAATGGAGAGCAGATATATATATTAGCAGCAATAAAAATCAAATAATGTTAAGTTCAAAAAAGGATTATGGAAAAATACATATAACATAGCTCTGTTGTTATACCAGTTTCAAAATAAGATCAAATGATATGTTGTTTAGAGTAAATATCTGAAAAATTATTCAGAAAAACAAGTAAATAATAAATGTAAAATTCAGAAAAGTGATTTTTCTAAGATGACTAGCAGAGAGATGTGATCAGGTGGGTACGTAACAGGAAAATCAACATTTTTGGGAATTATACTATGCCTAAAGCAAGGTGACACATATGATGGTGTTTATTATTGTATTTTTTTCACATTTTGACATCTCCAAAATTTGACACATATGATGGTGTTTATTATTGTATTTGTTTCACATTTTGACATCTCCAAAATTTGGATGGTCTTATATAATCACTATTATTAACCAGATAGCAATTGTGCCATAGTTGTTACTTTTGCCTTTGAAATATCTTACCCCAAAATAATTTCTCTATGCTCTTTTTATGTATGTATAAATCAAGAATCTGGTCTAAAACTAAAGATCTCTTTTAATATGTATAAGTAATCAGAAGTATCTACAGTAAAATAGAAAGCAGAGATGAGAACAAAAGTGATTGAGTTTTAAAAATCAACGCTATCTCTTGCAAAGTAAGGATATTACTTCTGTGCTTACAGAAAGAATGCTATCATTTTAAATACATGAAAATGATCATCGATACCTTGAGCCCATTATAACGTTTAAATTTAACATCGTTTTTAAATGAGTAGATAAATCGAGCATTAGCATAATACAGTTAAGGTGATCTTTTAAATAATTACTTATGGATTGTAAAAAAAATTAATCTAAAATAGATGTAAAAACAAAATTTAGGATTTACATTGTTTTCTAGTGGATTATAATGCCCTAGAAGCTGCCGTATAAGATAGTTCATCCAAAGAAAACTATAGTTTTCACATTCTTATAAGAAGAGACCAATAACTTTTACGACTTTAGAGTTGCAGGTCTCAGGTGTTCATTGCAGCCACAGCAGATATATCTCATGATTACATTTATTTTTGAGGAATGCATGGTTCTAGTTTTTGTTATATACTCAAATAGAAAAAAAGAAATGTCTTTTTTTTAGAAGTCTGCTTCTTGTATAGTACAGTGTACATTTACAAAAGTTTAAAGAGATTATTTGGAATGTATAGAACTTTCCAGACCTAGTATAATAATATTTATGGGCAATATATGCAATGTTCTTTACAAGAGAGAGTTGAATCACTGCAAAGGAGATAGTTTGGGACAGAGATTTCCAAATCATTCTTTGTAGACAAACATGGAGCAATTTTCAATGTACTTTGCCCTAAACAGAGTTGGGGATTGATTAATTTACAGGATGCACACAATTCAGCTTCAGCACCAAAGAGATCAGATTTAAAAAGAAGCACAGAACTTGAATTTTTCTACTTTTCATTCGAAAATAAGAACATTTAAAAGAGTAGGGAAAGTATTTATTAATTTATGGCAAGAATGATCAGAAAAGAGTGAAAGTTTGTCTTTGGTTTAGCCCTGTGTTGTCCTCTAAGCCATATTTTAGTTCCTCAGTAGCTTATTTCTACCTTTGTTTCTCCTGTCTCATTTTCTTCTCCAATTGTTCTTGCTTTTTCTCCTTCTTTTAAACCCTGAAAGCAGCCTTTGGCTGACACCAACATGCCAAAATGGTTAATATACACATCAACACTGAAGAGGAACACTTGATAAGGCTGAGACTATATTTCCCTCACAAGGTAAATTATATTCCCATTGCTGACTAAAACATTTTTGATTTGAGTTTTCTGTTTGTTTTTTGACTGTGGACAATGTCTCTCCAGAGAGAGGGAAAAAAAATTGGAGCTTCCACAGAAGAGTCCCTTTAGGGACAATTCCTTGTCATAAGTGGAACAGAAGTAGGTATATGTTCTAGGCCATCTGATATTCTGGAATCAACAGCCTCCCAGAGGAGACTAAATACTCAGGAGCAAAGAAGTTATGAACGAGACTAATCTGAATTCTCTTGGGATTTACAATGTATTGGTATATCATCTTTCCTATGTATCCTAACAGGGCAGAGGAGTTAGGAGAAGGAGTCTATGATCTGAAGGTAGTGGGGTGGGCCCACAACAGTGGTGAGAGGCAGAGTGGCACATGACTTACTGGAATCTGAGATTGGAAGTCAGTAGGATATGTGTCCTCAGCAGATACAAGGGGGAGGCAATCTCCAAAGACAATAGTATGTGCCTCAGAGGGTGGAATAAGATTGATCTAAGTCTAAACATTTCACAGCCCCTCCCTCCATGTCATGGAATTTTGTGATAGGCACTCAGAAATAACCCCAGGGAGAAGGGAAAGTTGGCTGAAGAGATTTAAATCTAACACAACTGAAAAATATCCTTGAATTTGATTTAGTTTTTCTGGCATGGACTAAATTAGGTTTTTGGCAGTAGGTTGAAATAGAAATGTGAGACAAACATGAAATCCAGATATAAATCAAAACAGACAGTTCTGATTTTTGCACACATGAAATGTGGTTTATGAAAATCATCACCACTATGCCTTGCATGTGAGTTGGTTGGTGTAGCATAGAAGCTTTCCCTTTCAGTCCAGAAGTTATTCTATTTAGGTAGCCTCAGAGTACATATGAAATTTCTGGATATTTTATTGTCCTTGGCTTATAATGAGCTTATAGTAAATTAAACACCTTCTGAACATTCTTTAAATGATTTTTAACTTGAACTTTTTTTTTTTAAAGTCAGAGTCTCACTCCATTGCCCAGGTTGGAGAGCAGTGGCATCCTCATAGCCACCCCAGTGTCAACCTGCTGGGCTCAGGTTATCCTTCTGCCTCACCTTCCAAGTAGCCGGAATGACAAGCACCCGCTACCACACCTGGCTAATTTTTTAATTATTATAGAGACGAGGTCTCTCCAAGTTCCCCGGGCTGGTTTCAAACCCACGGGCTCAGGTAATCCACTCGCCTTGGCCTCCCAAAGAGCTGGAATTACAGGCTGAGTCACCAAGCCCGGCCTAACATGAGCTTTTACATGAGCTTGTACATTTTTAAAAATTGTATGAGCTCGAATCTCCCCACCACCATTAAAATGAACAAAATGTACATTCCTACATGAAGTGTAATGGAAAGTATAGAAAATTAGAATTCAATAAATGTGTGTTTGAATATCAACTGGTCACTTAAATAAAAGTGTATGTAAATTGTTCTTCACATATATACAAAATATTTCGGGTATAGCTTATAGTAGGTATATACACATATATATACATATATATTTAATTCAATCAGGCTTCAGAATTTATTCTACTCATTTATGAGCTGTTTGCACCTCACTCAAGTAGTGAACCATGATAGCTTTTTCTGTAACCAATAACATTTCTGTACTTCCGAGAGTTAAAATTAGCTTGATTTGTACCTCCTTTGTCTTCTAGGCCACTATCTCCAATTCTTCCTTTCTAATGAAATTATAAACCTCTAATAATATTCTTCATATCATGGTACACATCCGTATTCAGCCATTACTTCCCCTCACTCTGTTATCACAAAGCCCCACGAAGATGTCCTTCTGCCAACTCCAGTCTGCACTATGCCTCTTCTAGACCTGTTAGGCAGCTATCTTCCTAAGATTTTCCTTTGCCTCAGTCCTGTGTTGAACTGTTTCTCAGATTCCTAGCTAATTTCTGTTTGATTCTGTCATTTTAATGCATCACATTCTTCAAAGTTCGCCAAAAAGAGGAACTATCTGCTTTAATAATTTCTGTTTCTTAATGACCTCTGTCTTTCATACACTATTGTCTAGAGTTTTATTTTGCTAGAGGAGAGCTCTGTATAGATTTTTTAAGGTAACAATTTTTGCTCAGAATTTTAAAGAACTCTTTACCTTGTCTTCTAGTAAGTAGTGTTGTTAATAACAGATCCTTTCCAATTTACGTTCCTGTTCTTTCGTAAGTAATCTATTTTTCCTCCCTCCAGGCTTTAATGTTTGCCCATGTTTTGAAACTTTAAGGTGGGATTTAGGGTTGTTGTTTCCATTCTGCATCCATCCAGTCATTTATAGTGCTTGATACTTGGTGGGCTCTTTCGAATTACAAAGGTGTCTTTCCATGATAAATATGTTTATTTTATTATTTACTGGATAATTTTTGCCCTCCATATTATTTTGCCTCTCTTAAATTCTTAGTATTCAGATTTTGAACAACCAAAATGAATCTTTTTAGTCAATTTGCCTTGATTTGATTTTCCAGCATTTCTGTTAAAATTTTCTTATTCCAATGACCATGTTTTTAATTCTCAAAGGCTTTTATTGATAGCATTTTCATAACATCAAATCATTTTTAAGATTATGATTTCTTCTCTTCTCTCTCTCAGGATATATTATATGATCGTATTCTTATGTTTCTTACATGGTGTTTGATGTTCTCAAGCCTCTCTCTCCCTTTCTCTGATTTTTGGTTTTAGTTTCTGTGGCTTTGACTCAAGGTGCATGAGAAAAGTGAGTCCTCTGGCATGCTTTACTATTAAGTGATCAGTTGAGATCCTAATTATCAGAATCTATATTTTTTGTTGTTGTTGTATTCTGTGTGTCTTTCAAGGGTACTTACTTTCTCCAAAGAATTCCACCATTTCCTTCTAGGAGGATATACAATCGAATGGATTTTGGTCTTCTGGAAGCCTTGTCATGCAAAAAGATTAGAGGGATGAAAACTTACTTATTCCCTCATTCCCCTATTCCACCTTTCCCCAGCTTTTCACTCGTCTTACCTCTAGGAGATTGGTTATTCCAAGGTATGCATAAGAAATATACAAATCTTTGTATGAGGAGAGGTTCTTATGCAGGGAGGGGACCTGAGGTTCTCACTACTTCTTATAAAGGAGCTTATCCATTTCCCCTGTTCTTAGTCAATTGCCTCACCTTGCCTTCATCATCACCTGTAGTCTTCAAACTCTGAGGCCCTCTGGTAGTGTGTGGCTTCAATGGTGCTAGGGATTTTCAACTATCCTAATTCCTTTTATTTATTTCTACTACCTATTGATAATTTTTATTCACCTTTGTCTCCTTTTTTCTACTTTTCTTTTTGTTTTATGTCTATGCATTTTTATTCTTGTGACTATCACATTAGCAAGTTTTTAGTATAGGAGCAGAGATAAACGCATTTGTCTAACCTGCAAGGTGACAAGAATTCCCTGAATTCTATACAGTGCTGGTTGGAAAGAGTTAATGAGAAGACAAGGTGGAAACATTGCTTAAACTTCAAAATATCACAAGATCTAATGTTATACTTAGAAACATTATGCTTACCAGTTTAAATCATACTCATTATTTCCTTTTTTGTTTTTTTACAAAAATGTAAAGTCATTGTTAAAATACGGGCACTGCTTCCATTTTCCATTTATTTCTTAAAACTTACAATATTATTAAACTTACTGGTTTTTGTTCTTTTAGGGTTTACAAGGGGAGGACCCAAAAAAACAGAATTAGCTTCTACAGGGTGGGGCCCTTGTAGTACAGCCTCCCTCCCTAGGTAAGTGTTCTAGAAACCGATCCATATCAGTGTACCAGCTAGTTGTTATGAAAGGCTGCATTCAGTTTCCGTGATTTTTTTGGGGGGTGGGGGGAAGTGAGGAGAGTCTTTCAAGGCATTTGCCCATTTCATGATGGGTGATTTATGAGTACACCTACCTACTTAATGCTGAGTGTTCAGCAGTTTTTTACCAAAAACTCCTGGGCCCCACCTTCCCTATTCACCTGATCTCACCCTGAGCAACATTATTTTTTTTTGTTTCCTTCAATTAAAAAAGAAATCCTCAAAGGGAAACATTTTGCCAATGTAGAAGAGGTAAAACAAAAAAACAGCAGAAGCAGTAAAATTGACTTGTTCAAAAACTGTTTTGAGCAGTGGAAAAAGCATTTCAATAGGTGTATTGCATCAAAAGGAAAGTACTTTGAAGATGACTGAAGTTTAAACATGTAAGAGCAAATACATAATTTTTTATAAATAAATTCCGGTTGTGTGTGGGGGGGTCCCTCCTTATAGTACATGCAAATTCACATATACTACCTTACACAAAATAGTAAACAAATTTAGACAGGTGTGGTGGATCACGCCTGTAATTCGGGCACTTTGGGAGGTGAAGGCTGGAGGATGGCTTGAGCCCAGGGATTTGAGACCAATCTGGGCAAATAGGAATACCTCGTTTCTATAAACAAGTCAAAAATTTAGCTAGGTGTGGTGGCACACACCTGTAGTCTCTTCTACTCTGGAGAATGAGGCAGAGAGATTACCTGGGCCCAGGTCAAGCCTGTGGTGAGCTGTGATTGTACTGCTACACTCCAGCTTGCCTGACAGAATGAGATTTGAATCAGAAAAAAAAAAGTAGCAAACAGATTTATTAATTTATTTTAGTCGTTTACCTGCCATTATTTTTATTCATTCTTAATCACACTAAATTAATAGTTCTTTTTTTAAAAGTGATATTTTATATTTTCTAATATATCATTTTGTTTGATAGGAAAGACCAATTTGCCAAGAATATGAAATGTTTGTTTGAAATAAAATATTTTCCAAAGAGAATAAGATACAAATACTCAACCAAACAATATTTGCAGTTTTATTTATATATTCTATATTAAAACGATGACAGAGAAGATCAATTCAAGAAAAGGAAGCTTACAAAATGCAGGTCATCATATACACATTCAGCTAAAAATTACAGGATGATTAAGGTAATTGACTTTAAAATAATGATAATGAAATTTTGGCACTCTCACTGGTTTTACGTGCATATATAAGGCCATTCAATATTTTGCTTTTTTGGATTACACATGGATTTTTATAAGAAAGGACATTCTCTTGAAATGGATGTAAGAATCAGTCACATACATTAAGTCTAAACTGAAAACAAAAACTTAATCTTTTATGCTGTCAATTTAGTACTTATATGTTGGAGTCAATTACTTTTCAAGTTTTAATTTTATGCACATTTTAAACAAAAAGAGAAAAATTTGGTTTTCTCATGTCCAATTTTGACTATTAACAGATAAATAGTGCTGAAATTTATATTAAATTTGCCATCTGCCTGATCCATGTTAGCTGTTTTTGTATATTCCTCACATAGCTAGAAAATTACTTATCTAGCAAGAGATCATACCAAACTTTTTAAATAAAACTACCTCAAATGCTATTAATAAACTTATTTTCAATGAAGCCTATTTTGAAATAAACCTATTTTCAAAGAAACACATTTTGGAAATATTATTATCTTAATTTTTTTAATTTGGCAAGAAGCAAATCTTCACAAGGTCAGAACGTTGGTTTTAAAGAACATCTAAAATATTTATTTTTATACATCTGTTTGACTTTAAGTGCATGCTCATTTGGCATAGCTTCTTGGAAAATATCTGTGACACAGGGATAGAGTATACACATATAGATTTTTTGAAAGTTTTGTTTTTAACGTTTGCCTTAGGAAACACCTTAAATCACATTTCTGCTAAATGAAGACAGTGTTAATCAGGAAGAATTATTTTATTTGGGAATCCTAAAATATACATAGATATAGATATAGATACAGATAGGTAGACATAAATACCTTGAGCAACTAAGTATTAAGACCAATTTCTCATTCTGTTCAAAGATACTTTGTTTTAAAAAGAAATTCTTGAAAATGCTTCTTCAAACTTAATTTAAGACTTTATATTTCTTTCACATGCAATGTTCTAGAAGCACACTTATTTTATAATTTATGCTACATATAAATATGATTAAATATGTTCTCTATAGTATCAAGCGTTTATTCTTATTTACTTACAAGAAATATATTTTATATTTTAATATAAATATATATATTTTATTTTATAATATATGCTTATGCTTTTTTTTTTGAGTCAGAGTCTCTCTCTGCCCCCCAGGTTGGAGTGCAGTGGCACACTCATGGCCACCACAGCTTCAACCTGCTGTGCTCAGACAATCCTTCCGCCTCAGTCTTCCAAGTAGCTGGAACGACAGGCTTCTAGGCTTCTGCTACCACTCCTGGCTTATTTTTTATTTATTGTATAAATGAGGTCTCACCAAGTTGCCCAGGTTGTTCTCAAATCCCTGAGGTCAGGCAATCCTCTTACCTCGGCCTCCCAAAGTGCTGGATGACAGGCTTGAGCCACCACATCTAACCTGTTTATACTTTTTTTATTATGAGTAACTGTAAGATTTTACACTTCAGTCATAAAAACTATTAGAATGAGCTCAGGGGTCAGTGGCAGTAAAAGTGGATTCTATTTCTAGCTATGCCAATTTTTTTGCATGGTCCTGATAAATACATATCAGCCTTTTGTGTTTAACTTGTTAATTTCCATAATAAAGAACTGGAATGCATGCATGTCCTTTGTTTTCTTATAGATCCAACACTCCATTTATCAATCATATTTTGAAATTTTCAGAAGGTCATGAGGGTCATGACAGTGTTGGGAATGCCTGACTCATCCAGAGTCACTCAAATTATTCTATCATGATGCTTTGCAATGGTATGTGACACACTTTAGTCCAGAAAGAAATTTAGCTTTATATGCTTTATATTCATACAACAATAATACTGATTTCTTCCCAAGTTCATCTCTCATGTTTTCTTTATCCCTTGGCTTCTTTCTGTAATTTTTTGTTTTACAGCTTCTTAAGCCTTGGTTTTCTAATAGATGCTCTTTTTCTTAGAGGGAAACTTGGTCTGCATGTTAAGATTAGAATAAATCTCCTACTGCTGAGCAGGAGCTAATGACTAGAATAGCAAAGAGGACATTTCCACTGACTAGGCTCAGGGCAACACCCAGCACCTGGAATCTAAAAGAGTCAAACTCATAGAGAGTAGAATGGTGGTTATTAGAGGCTGGGGATATGAGAGAGTGGATGGAGAAAAAGGAGAGGTTGGTCAAGGAGTGCAGTTAGCTAGGAGAAATACGTTCTGTTGTTCTACAGTACAGCAAGATAACTAGTTAATAATAATGTGCTGTGTATTTCTAAATATCCAAAAGAGAAGATTTTAAATGTTCTTATCACAAATAAATGATAAATATTTGAGGTGATATATACCCTCATTACCCTTGATAAAGGTATTTTATATCCTGCCCATTTTGACAACATTGAGTGTTTTTGTTTAGTTTAGTTTTGGTTTTATGAAAGAAAAAATAGATCTTTGTTTATGATGATGTTTCTAAATTTAGGTCATGGGGAGAGATTATGATAGGATGCAATAGTTATATGTATTTATATAAAGCAAAATAATGCTGCACACTTTAGACGGGGGGAAAAAGACCCATTGATCAATAGGAAAATAAATAATTTTTAAAAATTCTACCAAGTCAGAGACAGCTACATATTCAAGTATCTCTGTAGCTTTAGAAGTGAGGGAGAAGACCTGAAGAGTGATGGATCCTAACTCATGTTTCATAGATAGCTCTAAAACAAATGAAGAACTTACTGGAGTTAGAATATCTCACTTTACTTTCCAATTTTTCTTAAAATATTTAAAGAAAACTAATATTACGTGAGTAGTTTCTTGTGACACAGATTAAATAGAAAGCCTGGAATTTCACTCAGGTACAGACACAAATGACCAGGTATAACACATGTAAAATGTAATGATTTCTAATTTGAATTAATTTAGCAAAGCAGCAGCTCAGAACCAGCAGTGACTGTGTGAATGCTAACCCCAGGAAAGGTGCAACAATCTTTAAAAGGGCTCTTCTCCAGGGATTTAAAAATAAATATTTTAAATATTAAGGACAAAAAGCCTCTAGCTGGCATCTGGCTTATGAGTACATGATTTTGTTTTGTCTTAAAAGTATTTCCCAAGGTGATTTAAATAACAGAATTTCTATCTAGTACTAAATATTGAAAGTTGGTTCAAATGTCTCTTTACTTCTAGGAGGACACTAAAATGTACTTATATTTTATGAAATGATTCACATTATTCATCCAGGATATTTTCTCTTGTTTAGAATTAGATATGCTTTTAGAAACAGTAGGAACAAAAACTCCATAAAAGAAATAGAGGAGCAGATATAAAAGAGTGGTAATATAGTAGTTAATGCTAAGTGTAGAGAATGTGAGCCCAAAAACAGTGTGGCAATTTCTAAAAAAATCTAGAAATTGTCCTTCCATATGACCCAGCAGTCCCCCTTCTGGGAATACACCTGGAGGAACTCAAATCATTCTACATAAAACACACCTGTGCACACGTGTTTATTGCACCACTATTCACAATACCAAAAACTTAGAATTAACCATGCTGCCCATTGAAAGTGGACTGTATTTTTAAAATGTGA
>CAUYQG010092469.1:0-19475 GCA_963574415.1 Tarsius wallacei
ACAGGGATAAACTCTCACATTTCAATAATTAGCCTGAATGTGAATGGACTAAATGCACCATTGAAAAGACATAGAATGGAAAAAAGATAAAATATCATGAGGCAGCAATACATTATCTCCAAGAAACTCATCTCACCAGAAAAGCCACAAACAGACTCAAAGTAAGAGGATGGGAAACAAAATTTCAGGCAAATGGAACACAAAAGAAAGCAAGAGTTGCAATCCTAATATCAGACAAAATATCCTTTAAGCTATAAAAAATTTAAAAAGATACAGAAGGTCACTACATAATGATAAAAGTTTCAATCCATCAACAAGAAATATCCATCCTAAACATATATGCACCCAACATAGGAGCACCAACTTTCATAAAGCAGCTTCTAGGTAAACTAAAAAAACATATTGACTCTAACACTATCAGAGCTGGGGGCTTAAATATCCCACTCACAACCCTAGACAGATCATCGAGACAAAAAAAAATCAACAAGGAGATCCAGAACCTCAATGAGATGCTTGACCAATTGGACTTAATTGATACCTACAGAATACTCCACCCAACAACCACGGAATATACACTCTACTCATCACCACATGGAACAAGTATTCCAAGATCAACCACATTCTTGGCCATAAATCAAGCATAACAAATTTCACAAGGCTGAAATTGTGCCATGCACCTTCTCAGACCACAGCGGAATAAAAATAAATATCAACACACACAAAGCTCCCCAAAACCCCATAAAGACATGGACACAAAACCCCACAAAGACATGGACACTAAACAGCAGATGCTAGCAATTTCTGGGTCAACATGGAAATCAAAACAGAGATTAAAAGATACCTGGAAGCAAATGAAAATGAAGAAACACCTTACCAAAACCTCTGGGATGCCATGAAAACAGTAGAAAGAGGGGAATTCATATTGCTACAAACACACATGAAGAAAATGGAAAGATCACAAGTTAACAGCCTAACAAATCACCTAAAGGAGCTGGAAAAGCAAGACCACCAAAACCCTAACTTCAACAGAAGAATCCAGATCACCAAAATACAAGCCCAAATTAAGGACATAGAAGACAAAAAGATAATACAAAAAAGTAATGAAGGAAAAAACTGATTCTTTGAAGGGATACACAAAATTGATGGTCCCCTAGCTATACTGACCAAGAAAAAGAGAGAAAAACCACAATAAACACAATCAGAAATGCAAAAGGTCAAGTCACAACTGGCCCCAAAGGAATACAAAAGATGATCAGAGACAACTATGTACACTTATATGGAAACAAACTTGAAAGCCTAAAGGAAATGGAGGACTTTCTGACATCACACAACCTCCCCAAGTTGAAACAAGAAGAAATTGAGACCCTAAACAGACCAATAACAACCCAGGAAATTGACTATGTCATAAGAAAACTACCTACAAAAAGAAGTCCTGAACCAATTGGCTTTCCAACAGAAGTCTACAAACATACAAGGAGGAACTGATACCAATCATACTGAAAGTATTCCAGGCAATCAAGAAAGATAGAACTCTTCCCAAATCATTTTACGAAGATAATATCACATTGATACCCAAGATACAGGTAAAGATCCAACAAAGAAAGAGAACTACAAGCCCATATCCTTGATGAACATTGATGCTAAAATTCTCAACAAGATCCTAGCAAATCGGATTCAACAACACATCACAAGTATCATCCACCACGACCAGGTAGGCTTCATCCCCAGAATGCAGGGCTAGTTCAACATTTGCAAGACCATAAACATAATTAAATACATCAACAGATGTAAAAACAAAAATCACATGATTATATCATTAGACACGGAAAAAGCTTTTGATAAAATCCAAGACCCCTTCTTGATAAAAACCCTCGAACAGCTAAGCATAAATAGAACATACCTCAAAATAGTAAGAGCCATCTACGAGAAACCCACCACCAGCATACTGCTAAACAGACAGAATTTGGAACCATTTCCCCTGAAAACTGGAACAAGACCAGGATACCCACTCTCACTCCTCCTTTTCAATATAGTTTTGTAAGTCTTAGCTAGAGCAGTCAGAAAAGAAACAGAGACCAGAGGCATCCAAATAGGAAAAGAGGAAGTGAAGCTATCCCTCTTTGCAGATGACATGATTCTATACCTCAAAACCCCAAGAGAATCTGAAAAAAACCTCCTTGCACTGATGAGGGACTTTGGCAAAGTCTCAGGGTATAAAATCAATGTGCAAAAGACAGTCGCATTTCTATACACCAACAACAAACAGAAACTCAAATAAAAAGCACAATCCCATTCACAATAGCCAGAAAAAGAAATCAAATACCTTGGCATCTTCCTAACCAGAGATGTGAAAGAACTTTACAATGAAAACTAAAAAACACTGCTCAAAGAAATCAAAGATGACACAAACAAATGGAAAAATATTCCATGCTCATGGTTTGGAAGAATCAACATTGTTAAGATGTCCATCCTACCCAAGGCAATCTACAGTTTTAATGCAATACCCATTAAATTGCCAGCAGCATTCTTCACAGACCCTGAAACGACAAGACAGGAATTCATACGGAAACATAAATGACCATGAATCGCCAAAAAAATCCTCAGCAAAAAAAAAAAAAAAAGGAGGTATCACACTCCCAGACTTTAAACTCTATTATAAAGCTACAATAATCAAGACAGCCTGGTATTGATACAAGAACAGGCATATAGACCAATGGAACAGGATAGAGATTCCAGAAGCAAAACCTCAATTTCTCAACCAACTCATCTTCGACAAAGCCTCCACCACCAACTGGGGAGAGGAGAACCTATTCAGTAAATGGTCCAGGGAAAACTGGCTGATCACATGAAGAAGATTAAAACAAGTCCCTACCTATCACCATACACAAAAATCAACTCTAAATGGATCAAAGACCTAAATGTAAAACCTCAAACTATAAAAACCTTAGAAAATGCAGGAGATACCCTTATGGAAATCAGAACTGGTAACCAATTCCTGATCAAAACCCCAAGTGCCCATGCCATAAGAGATAAGATAGACAATTGGGACCTCATCAACCTGACAAGCTTCTGCAAAGTCAGAGAAACCATCAAGAGAGCGGGGAAACAGCCCACAGACTGGGAAAAAATATTTGCCAACTGTATGTCTGACAAAGGCCTAAAATCTTGGATCCACAAGAAACTCAAACATGCCAAAAAGAAAAAAACAAACAGCCCCATTACAAAGTGGGGAAAAGATTTGAATAGACACTTCTCAAAAGAAGACATTCGAGCAACCAACAGATACATGAAAAAATGCTCAGTCTCACTAGTCATCAAAGAAATGCAAATTAAAACTACACTGAGACATCACCTAACTCCAGTCAGAATGTCCATCATCAATAACTCAAAAAACTACAGATGCTGGAAAGGATGCGGTGAAAAGGGAACACTTCTGACTGTTGGTGGGAGTGTAAACTAGTACAGCCTCTGTGGAAAAAAGTGTGGTGATTCCTAAAAGATCTAAAAATCAACCTTCCATATGACCCCACCTTCCTCCTATTGGGAATATACTCGGAAGAACTCAAATCACTCTATAAAAAAGATACCTGCACACGTATGTTTATTGCAGCATTGTTCACAGTAGCAAGAACATGGAACCAACCGTGCTGCCCATCAAAAGAGAACTGGATTAAAAAAATGTGGTACATATACATGATGGAATATTATGCAACCATAAAGAACAAAATCATGAACTTCACAGCAACCTGGATGGACTCAGAGTCTATAATACTGAGTGATCTTTCACAGAAACAAAGAACTGAGTGTCATGTGTTCTCACTCATAAGCAGACCTTGAACAATTGGCATAATACTATAAGAGAATGATTGGCAGTAGTGGGAAACTGCCAGGAGGGGAATGGGAAAATGGGATTGGCAGTAGTGGGAGTCTGCCTGGGCAGGGCACACCTCATTAACATGGGTACCTGCATAATGAACATTTGTATACCTAACTCTGAATTGTACCCCACATTTTTAAAATAATAAAAAAAACTCAATAAGTTACCATTGTATGTATATGCCACATGTTGTTTATCTACTCATTCACTGATGGACATTTGGGTGATTGCTACCTTTTGCTGCTAGAAACATGTAATGGTGCATAAATATCTGCTCAGGTTTCAGCCTTCAACTCTTTTAAGCATATACCTAGAAGTGGAGTTGCTGTATTTTGTGCTAATGTAATGAAAAATACTCCATTGTATTTTGAAAAGATATTAATAAAAAATTAAGTTGTTATTTAAATGGTGAAGCAAATGAAAGATCTTCTATATTTACCCATATAGTTAACATTTGTGGAACTCTGCATTCTTTTTTGAAGGTGCATCTCTGAATGTATATTTATAAAGGTTACCTATTTGTTCTAACAGTTGAACTTTAGAATCGTCATCTTTCATGAAAAATAGAAAATTAGAATTAAAAATTGAATTTCGGGTCATCTTAAACATAACTTAGAGAGAACAAAGAGAAAAGATTCAATCTTTCCTTCCTGTAATATGTCACAAATTTTCACTTATTCAGTACTCTTTTCAATGCACCAATAATTTTTTTCAAATTTCTTTACTCAGCTTCTAAACATTGTTTATTGTGTTTATTCCTTCTGCCTTTTAAGGGCATTATATTTCTATTGAATGGATTTTTAAAAATTGTGTCTTATTCCTTTTTTATGAGTGTACAGAATACTATTGACTTCTGAGTATTTCTCTTACTGTTCCCTTAATTAAACTTTTATTAAGACTAGTGATTGTTATTTTTTAGCTGAATGCCTTGGATTTCTAGGTGTATATACTTGTCATTTCAAAATAATAACTTTGTATATTTTCTTTTATTCTTATTTCTTTTGCATGACTTACTGCATTAATAAATTTCTAAAATGCTACTATATAAAAATAATGAACATAGATATTTGTTATTGTTGTTCCTGAGATTATTCTCTAGGCATTTGTTCTTGACCATAACGATGGCAAATTTATAATGTGTGTGTGTGTGTGTGTGTGTGTGTGTGTGTGTGTGTGTGTATACCTTCAACTCCTTTTTTTAAAGAGCTTTAAATGCTCAATTTTAGCAAATCCCTTTCCATGGCTATTGTATTATCGACATAATTATATTACTGCATGTCCTTGTATTTTATCATTTCTGCATCCCTGAGATAAGCCCTGCTTTACTACAGAAGGTTATTCTTGTATCAAATTGTTATAATCTCTGTGTTAGTATCTTCTTTAAGGTGTTAGTTAATGTGCAATATTGGTTTTATGGCAGCAAAGAAGCAGAGAACCTCGATACTCCACAACTAGTAATGAGAGAGAAAATCTGTAAGACTAAAAAGGGTGATGGCCTTATTACATAGCAAAGGAAAAAATATACTTTGCAGCATTTTTCTTACCATAAGGCCTTAGAGGCTGCATTCCTTAATATTATGATGATTAGCATAATGGCTGGCAAATACAAAATGCAGCTTAAAAATTTGGAAAGTAGATAAAATATTAATTAAAAAAACATTAAATCCATTTTAAAACAGTAATGGGCTTCTCTCTGAAATACCCACATTGACCTATCATACAGTCTGAAAAGAATAGAAAGCAGTGGTAAGAAGTTGTTTTAACACTTAGAATATACATTTAAAGTGACAGTATCTCAAAACTAAGAATCATGAAAAACAACTTTATTGATATATTTCCCCAGAAGAGAAAGCCTCTAAACAATCCCACCTCTTAATTCACCACCATAAGGTGTACCTTTCTTCCATGCTTCCTATTGCTTTGTGTCATTTGTCTTGGACTGTTTCTGGCATGCGCTTTTTTCTTCATATCCACAGGGCCAGGTATACATTAAGCATTCTATAAATACCTGAATAAGTTAAGAGAAACTTTAGGGAATCATAATTGGGTACTAGAGAGCAAGAAAACGAAGCTTGAATTACAACGTGGCAGCAGGGGAAGCAACTAGAGGGCTATTGTTTCTTTGTCCTATCAAATAAAATGGGGGAAAATACAATTTTCTGTGCCATAACTTTACTTTAACTAAGTATATTAGATTTAGCCAGTGCTTGTGTCCATTTTTGTACTGATAATTCAGAAATGTTTTTTATAATCCAAATGTGGTCTCTTTGGCAATTGAAGTTGCAGGGATAACATCTCTTTTGTTGACATAAACCATGGGAACTTCAGTTGCATGATCTCATTATCTGATTACAGCGGCGACTTTGAAGTAATCTCTCAGAATGAGCACCATTTTTTTTCTAATAGACTATTTTTTTAGAACAGTTTAGACTTACAGCAAAATTGATAAGGAAATACAGAGATTTCCCATATATCTCCTGTCCCCCCACTTGCATAGACTCCCCCATTAACAACATCCCCCATCAGAGAGTACATTTCTTATAATTAATGAACCTGCATTGATATATCATTATCACCTAACATCTACAGTTTACATTAGGATTCACTCTTGGAGTTGTACATTCTATGGGTTTGGATGTATAATGACATGTATCCACAATTATAGTATCATACAGAATAGTTTCATTGTCCTAAAAATTCCCTGTGATCCATCTATTCATCACTCCCTTCCCCATAAACCCTGGCAACCACTGATATTTCTACTGTCTCCACAATTTTGCCTTTCCTACAGTGTCATATTTGGAATTATACAGTAGGTAGCCTTTTCAGACTGGGTTCTTTTACTTAGTAATATGCATTTAAGTTTCCTCCATGTCTTTTCATGTCTTGATCGTAGAATGAACACTTTGGGAAGAGTTGTTGCTCACAGGACAAGCCCAAGATCGTAGAAAAGGATTTGCAAAGATATTCATTAACTTTGTTCTTTGACTGTTGGCTTTCTCCTGTTCTATTCCATTCGTGCTTCATTTAGTTTCTCATCAGGCAGGAAACTACAGTGGGATTGATTTCAGTTCCATACACAAGGAATACTCAGCCAATACTGCTTTACCAGGTGGTCATGGGGAGAGCAGCAATGGACTGCATTGCACACTCTTCTATGAAGATACTTAATGTTGTATGAAATTCAATCCTATAAAATCATCTTAGGAGGAATTCCAGAACAATATTGTGAAAATCACATGGTTCACCTGCATCTTTCAAAAAGTGACTTTTGGGTCCTTATTCGGTAACAACTTATTTTTAGAAAATATGCTTGAGGCAATCATCCTAGGATTCATGGTTTTTCACTCTGATTCTAAAATACTAGTCCATAAAACATTCACATCAAAATCACCTATTTCTAGCATCAGCACTGTTCAGAAAAGGTGACCTAAAGTGCTCTTGGTTCTGCACCAAAGGGGAGGGCCAGAAGGAAAAGTAGAACCATACCATGTTGGCAGGCTGGTACCCAGAAGTTTCTCCAAGGGCACCAGAGCAGGCATATGATTATGGAAAAAATGAAACACAGTTCTGCAGCACACAGAATAGCTGGTGGCCAAAGTATCCCCAAAAAAACCTCAGAAGGCAGACAGAGTAGTGTCTGGACAGGCACTCATGGGTAGCCAAAAGTGATTTAAGTTTGCCAATAAGGGGAAAGGCTGATGCTTAGAAGGACAATGAAAGACAAAGCACCTCGGCAGGCTGAAGGTTCTCCAGGGGGAAAAGGATTGGATAAGGACCGGCCAAAAGGAGTCACGATTTTTCAGCATGTCTGCAGGCTTGTGACCCAGAGAATCCCAGAGGGAAGGCAGACTAGTGACCATTAAAGTCCTGAAGCATCAGCATACTGCAGGGGAGATGGCCAAAAGTTCACCCATTTCCCAAGCAAAGAGGGGAGGCTAGTAAGCTTAACAACTAAAGGAACCCAAGCATACAGGCAGGCTGAGATACAGAAAGTTATCTGGAGGCACTATTCGGAGGTTAAGATGGGTGGCTGAAAGGAAGCAAGGTGTTTCAGTATGCAGGCAAGTTTGCGGCCCAAACAATCACAGCATCCTCAGTAGGTGGGTTGGCTATAGACCAAATGGGCACCCACCCCTCTTCCCTCCATATCAGTACACTGCAGGGAAGGTGACTGAAAGTGCTCTTGGTTTCTTAGCAAGGGGGAAGGCTGATGGTCGGAAGCTGACCAGAACCTTGGTGCCAGGGTAAGCTGGGGAAAATTACCCAAAGCACCATCGAGATGGTACTATGGTGGCCAAGAACCACATTTCCCAAGAACACCAGCAAGCTTGTGAGCTAAAGTATCTCCCACAAGCAGCAATGCCAATAGGCTGCTGACTAGAAGTCCTGCAGGTTATCAGCCCATAGGAAAAAAAAAGTCTGAAATTTTTCCCATTTATTCAGCTCAGGGGAGGTTAATGACCAGAAATATCACCAGAAACTTAGTATATGTGTATGCTGGTACCCAGAGGGCACTGCCTTGAGGAATCTACAGGAAGTGAAAGGAATCATAGTTTCCCAGCACACAGGCAGGTTTGTGGAACAAAGGATCACATGAATTTCACTAGGTGGGCAGGCAGGCTAAAGACCAAATGGGCTACACAGGCAGCAGCACTGTGCAGGAAAGGTGGCCTAAAATGCTTTTCATTCAGCAGCAAAGAGTAAGACTGCCAGAAGAACAACATTAATCATAGCACTTGTTCAGGATGCTGCCCAGGTTATTCAGATGACCGGGGTACAAAGAGGGTGGGTGAAAGGAGTCATAATATTTCCAGCTCAGGCAGACTTGTGGCCCCTCAAATGCCAAAATGTACACTTGGAGGGCACACTAGTAACCAGATAAGAGCACATGCCATCAGTACGTGTAAGGAAATTTCCCCAGCAATGGGGAAAGGCTGATGACTGGAGCAACAACCAGAACCATATCACAAGTGCAGACAGGTACCCAGATATTAGCCCCAGGGGAGGAAATGATGTAACCAAAGGAAGTCAGAGAGTTCAGCATATGAGCAGGCTTTTAGTCAAAAAGATCCCAGAGTTTCCAGCATGTGGGCAGGCTAGTAACCAAAGGGACTCTAGAGAATTAGTGAGATAGAGGAAAGGTGGATGAAAATTTACCTGTTTCCCTAGCAGGGGGAATAATGGTGAGCATAAGAGATACTGGAACACTAACATTGTAGCAAAATAGTACTCGGAAGACTGTCTGGGGACACCAAAGCAAGGATACTATCGTAGCCAACAAAAGCCACAGTCCTTCAGCAAGTGCGAAAACTTACAGCCAAAAGGATCATTGCAACCTCTGTGGGTAAGTAGGCTAATAAACGAATTGGCCCCTGTGGGAATCAGCACACTGCAGGAAAACTGCTCTTAGTTCACCAGCAAAGGGGAAGGCTGATGGCCTGAAGTATACCGGAACCATAGTGCCAGGGCAGACTGGAGCCAGGAAACTTAAGGCACTGTAGTGAATGTTCTAGCGGTGGCTGCAAGGAAGCTTATCTCCCCAGAACACCAGCAGGCTTGTGGCCCAAGTGTCCTCAAAACTTGTATGTGGGTAGGATGGTGATTGGTTGACTCAGGGCACCAGCACCCTGGATGGAAAGTGACTGAAAATTTTCCCCAGTCTTGGCGGCCTAAAGATCCACCGCAAACCTATAGCACATGTGTATGCTGGTGCCCTGGCCCGTACCACCAGGATACCACCTCGAGGAAACTACGGGGAGTGAAAGGAGTCATAGTTTCCTAACGCTCAAGCTGGCTTGTGGAAAAAAGGATCACAGGTGTCCCAATGGGCGTGCAGGCTAGAAATTAGATGGGCTCCCAGAACAGGAGGGAAGGGAAGGTGGCATTAAATGCTCTTTGTTCAGCAGCAAAGGAGAAGGTTGATGGCCAGAAGAATAACCGGAACCATATCATGGGTTCTCCAGGTGACCAGGGTAAGGAAAAGACAGTGGGCTAGAGGAGTCACACTTCCCTAGCACACTAGCAGGCTTGTGGCCCCAAAAAACTCACACAAGAAGGTCAGACCAGGGACGGGGCTAGATCCCAGTGTCAGCAGTAGTACAGAGAGGAGGCAGCAGGATCTTCAGTTGGTTCCACAGTAACTAGATAAAAAAAGACTAGTAGCCTCAAAAAATTAGAGCAAGTTGGTGCTGGGAAGGTCCCCAAGAATCAATCATGAATGAATGACAGTGTCTGACAGGAAGCATACCAAGTTGTGGGATCCTCCCAACTCCAGCAGATGGATACACTAGTGATTGGATAGGCTCCAGGTACTTCAGCACGGTGATGGAAAGGTAGCTGAAATGTTTCTGGTTCCACATAAAATTGGAAGGCCAGTGGCCAGAAGGAACCTGGATGTTTTAAAGAAGCCTGCCAGGGAATTCTGACAGGCAGCCTGGGCTTGAGAACTCAATCAAAATTCCAGTTCCTGCTACTCTCCCACATAAGTCAAGTAGACAATTCCAGGATCTTCAAAGAAAGCAAGCCATCTATTCAAGTGTAGGTATCAAAGAGAGAAGTAGTACATCTACCATCCAACTCCCCAAGAAGTTCTCTCTTGAGCATTCTCTCCAGGGCTATTGTGACTAGTGATGAGTCTTCTTACACTGGAGCTACCATTTCAGATTCATGAAAGAAGCCATGGTGGTGACTTGGGTCTCATCTCTATAGGTTCATTTTCTTCCATCAATATGGAAACTTTTTTGTCATTGAATTGTTTAACTCTGAAGCCATTCAAAAGTAGGGGAGCAGGGTGTCTCAACCTAGGCACTACTGACATATTGGGTCAGATAATTATTTGTTGGTGTGGGAGAGTGTCCCGCATATTTCAGGATATTTAGCAGCATTCTGGTCTCTAATCGTTAGATGCCTGTAACACTTCTTCCCAATGTGACAAACCAAAGATACCTCCAGAAATTTGCAAATATCCTCTGGAGACCAAAATCACCCTCAGCTGAAAACTACAGGGGTGAAAATACAGGTATTCCGTTTAAATGCTTATTTTTTGTTGCTGAGGTAGAAGTAATATTAAGAATTAAAATATTCTTGAAATCAACAATTGTGGATCAGTACAATGTTATTACTTTTGCTTTTTTATATTGCAGATTATTTAGGCAGGAATATTTGCTCTCCTTTCCTCACCTTTAAACTTCATGCAGGCAGGGATTATGTCTTGCTCACTTCTGTATCTCCTGTCCTTAGAAGATCCCTGGCACGTCACAGGCACCAAAAAGCATTTATTTGCTAATCAACTGGGACTAGGTCTTAAAGGAAGACCATTATAATTATATATATTGTGCTTTTTGTTTTCTCAGAACTATTCTCTTAGAAATGCCCTGATTGTCTATATATCTAATAGATTCCTTAAGTATACAGGCTATGTTCAGTTTAACAAATAGCTACTTAGCTATCTGCATAAGATGTTTCTTTCCTTCCGGGTACCTGTATTAGAAAACTTGATACTAAACATGATTTCTTGAAAAGTCATAACTATTGCTAACAGATGCTCTAGAGAAGTGTTTCCCATATGTTAATGTGCAGATAAATCACTTAGAGAGCTTGTTACAAATTCTAATTTAGCAGGTCTGAGGTGGGCCCTGAGATGCAACATATCTGATAAGCTCCCAGGTGATGCCAATGCTAATTGACCACTTTTGAATAGCAGAGATCTAGAGCTACAGATGCATTAGCCACATGTGGCTAATTAAACTTAAATTTATGTAATTATATTTAAATAAAATTTAAAATTCAGTTCTTCAGTCCCAGTAAACATATTTCAAGTGCTCAATAACTATACATGGCTAGGGCTACCATACTAGACACTCAAAATATAGGACATTTCCATTTTCACAGTTAGTTTTCTAAGGAACAAATATCCATATATTGGGTGATTCAAAGTAGTCTTTGTGAATGTTGGCTGCACCTGGAAAAACAGTAAGATTGTGATGGGAGAAACATTCAGTGTGGGAATAATAGAAGACAGTTTTGTACACTAGAAATAAATAGGGTTCTAGATTTAAAAGGGCCTGGTATTGAAACCTACCTCTGACATTTACAAGCTTTAACTCTGGGGGAGTTACTTAAACTTCCCAGCCTTGGTTTATTCAGTGTAAAAATGTTTGTCACCAAGTAGACATGAGATATATGAATGAAAACATTTGTGGTGTCAGTTTTAGTAGGTTTCCCAGCTTTGCATTCTTCCTTTCTCTTTTCACAGCTAGAGTCGCTTAATTCCTACCTATAATCTCTTCCCTATCCTTGATTCCCAAGTTCAGAATTATGAGTCACCTAAGCAATTCTGGCCCCAAGCGTCCTTTATTTGGAACCATTAACTAAACTTCCCATCATGGGTGGTAAAATCTTGGAATTGACATGGAGAACCTTGAATGACAAGGCTGAGAAGTCAGTCTCCGTTATTGTGTAGGCAAGATTGAGGGGGTAGGGCTTAAGACTTAAGAATCAGAAAAGACTTTAGAATATCTGTTGTGAGAAAGGTGAAAGGAATCAGCAAGACATGAATAAAGGAGTACTGAGAGTGTTTTAGCTAAAGCCATGGGACACACATGAGTACTGGTTTTATTCAGCACTCTTGTGGTTTTTCTCTAGAAATGTTCAGCTGCCTGTTCGCAAGAACTAGAAAAGTATAGTACCTATTAGGCTATTCCAAGAATTAAGATTGCATTAGTTTTCTATTGCTATGTAACGAGTTGACACAAACTGTGAAGCTTACAAGAACATATACTTAATATCTCACTGGTTCTTATGGCTCAGAATTCCAGGCATGGCTTAACTGAAATTGCTGCTTCAGAGTCTTACCAGGTTTCAGTCAAGGTGTCTGCCAGGCTCAAATTTTCATCTGAAGGTTCAACTGGGGAAAGATCTGCTCCCAAGCTAACTCAGGTTGTTGTCAGAATTCAGTTCTTTGTGGCTGTAGGACAGTGGCTGGCCCTCAACTTCTACAGATTATGCACAATTGCTTGCCCTGTAGGCCTGTCCATAGTTCACATAACAGTTCACAGCATGACTGCTCACTTCTTCAAAGTGAGGGAGAGAGAGAAAGTGGGAAGTAGGGAGGGAGGGAATGAGAAAGATACCTAACAAACCAGAGTCTTAAGTAAAATAACATAATCATTGGATTCGCATTCCTGTCACCTTTGCCATATTGTGTTGGTTAGAAGGTCACAGGTCCTGTCCACACTCAAAGAAAATGGATCATACAAGGACATGTATACCAGAAGGTGGGGGCCATTGAGGGTTACCTTAGGGTCTGTCTTCCACAGGAATTGACAAGGTGCAAATGGCAGGAAATAAAAGGAGGAACGGATTTAGTGCAATATGGAGTCATAGTGCTGACACAAATAGCACTCTGAAACCTGGTAATTTAGAGAGAGTTTAATAAACTATTTACATGGTTACAAGCAAGGCTTAGGGAAATCATAAAAGACAGTACAGTATACCAGGTCTAGAAATACTGGCGAGCAGCTATTGCTCCTCTTAGGACCTAACCAGACAAGGGGAGGGTGTGGTTACTGGAATCCACAGAGAATACTTATGGGACACCTGTTAGGAGATGTGATCATGAAACATAGCCAACCTGTGGTGACCTGACAGAAATAGAGGTGAGAAAATAAATACCCCATCTTCACTCCTCCTTCCCTCTAACTTCTTGCCAATGCTTCACATTGGCCATATCTAACCAAAAAGCAGAAAATTCATATCAGTCTCCCATGGCAATAGAACAAGATGGAAAAGGATGAGAAATTAATTTGTGAAGGTGAATGGAAGATATTCAGTGCACTGAATAGTCATTGAAATGTCTGTCAGGATAATGAATGAAATAAAAATGGAGGAGAGTGGGCTGGGAAAAGATAGAGTGGGAATCAGTATAAGAATAAAGAAACAAGTTCAGAAGAAGTAAAAGCAGAGAAAGAAAAAGTCTCTAGTGAGAGGTGATTTTAGGTTTAGACATTTTAAAATTCTATTCCTTTTCAATAATAATAAGGGTTGTGTGCCTGTCCAGGAATTAGAGAGGAGTGAAATCAATTTAAATATAAGCCTAGACACCCCATTATTTGAGAAGGTAGGTGAAATTGAGTTGTTTTATTTTTTAAATAAAATATTCAAGAAAGGACTCTCTCCAAGGAAATTTCTTATGTTAGGCTTAAGGTACCTGAATTCCAAGCACTATAATTTGAGGCACTGGATTTTTCTAAGATGTGAATCATTCAATGTTATATCTATGCTTCCCAACTATTATGATGTTGAAAATCTTTCCCAGAATTAGTTATCTTCATCACAGAGAGCACATGTGGGGGGGAGGAGTACTCATTTAATGAATGTGACTAGGATATATCAATGAGTTTACCTCTAAATATTTGTACATGGATTATTTGCCACTGGGAGTAATGACAGCAGCTATTTAATTCCTGTTGACCATTTCTCTCCTTCTTAAGATGTTTACTTCCTTCCAATATCACCTTCAAATTTGTCCTCCTGCCTATACTTGAATAATTCCCCGTGTTAATAGTGACCTGAGAGAAGTACCACTGAGAAGGAAATAATAAAGCTATAAATAGCCTGCAAGGTACTTCCAAGCAAACAAAAATGACTTGGGGATCAGTCTCTAGTTGGAATTATCTACCTCACCCCTCTTCCACTATCGAAAGGTCACAAGGCATTTCTTTCTATCTTAGGCTTCTTTGCGATCTTCCTTTCCCCCTTATTTCTGAGCAGAAACATATAATGCTGTAATACACTATGCCATTTAAATGAATGGGAAGAAGTATAGCATCCTTACTGTCAAGTCTGTTTGTTTGTAATGTAAACACAAATGATTAGTATTTAAGTGATTACATTACACTGAGGTCACTAGGTCAGACACTGCCAGTTGACCAGTAATTCTTTTCCTATTAGTTCATACGCATGTACCATATACTTTTAGGTCTGTACTATGTAGCTATTGCTGTGTGAAGTGAGTTGTAATCAATAAGACCTACTTTATATGTTTACATTTTTAAAAAATTTTTAGCGATTGATTAATTATTGTCTCAGCTTTAAAATAAACTGAGGCATCCATTTTTTCTTCTTCAACTTCTAATATTTCAGGCTATTCTAATTTTATAGCCAGGCTATTGTTTGGAATTAAGCAGAAAAATGCAGGCATTGGGGTTTAAACACCAAAATACTGATTTCAAACAACCGGTTTATATGAGCTGTTAAATGGCCAAGGGCATTTTCAACACTTTATCTTTTGACTTTCATACTTTCAAAGTTGATTTCCAGCCTCTCTCAACCCCTTGATCATCACTTTCTTCGAATTATTAACACCAGATGTACACTTTCATGAATATAGTTATATTTCCTATATGGTGCAGAGAGGCTCCCAAGCTTATTTGTGTTGAGCTGCAAAAGAAAAAAAAATGGAAAGTTACTTTTCTTCCCAGGTTCCCCAGACAAAAGTCACTGTTCAGTGGAGATTACCATTTGTAAGCTAATTCTGAAGTTGTTAATGGTAAGAATCAGAGCAATTGGCATGTGTTATAAAACACAGGGTTTAAGAAGATCTCTCCCACTCTTTTGTGAGAGCTCTGTGACAATAGCAGTGTGTTCTCTACGGAGTTCCTGCAGAGTCTTTTGCTTCAATTGCTTTAACTGGGTTTTGGAGAATTTTTAGAGAGTGTACATTAACTGCCAAACACAAAGCAAATATGTGCCACTTGATTTGTTGTAAAACCATAACACGTTTTCCATTGATTTCCAGCCTAGCCACATTTTTCAGACATCTCCTCATTCCTGAACTTGAAAAAACTTGAGTGGAAAAGCAGCTGTGATTTCTTTCTCCAACAGACTGATTCAAAGTGCCCATGGGAAGAATGATAAGGAGGAGTTTATATTTCTAAAATAATAGGATTCTAGAAAGGGGACAAAGGTTCTCAAACAATTTTGTACAGGCTTTGCAGCAATCTGCAAATTTTTCCCATAGCCTACAAAATATCCTGAAATATTCCTATTCTTAACCGTGTGTCAAAGCAAGTACAACTAACTGTACTGAAAAACTGAGGGTTCAAATATCATAGAATACCGAGGTTTTAATTTTTTAGTTAAAATTTTACCCTCTGTAAACTAAATTTTTTAGAATTTTTCTGATTTTTGTTTCAAGCCCCAGAGAATCTTCACTAGTTTGCTCAGCTCTTCTGTAAAGAAAAAAAGCATCTCACTAAAATTGGAAAGGTTAGGAATAGCACATGCACACCATAAAAACAAGTTATTTTGCCAGTCTTCTTTCTTCTTTAATCAGGTTGCAGAGATCTTAACTAGGAATGCTCCCTTGATGACATACATATCTAGATTTTACATGTCAAGATTTCAAAGAACATAATGGGCAAGCATTTAAAGCCAAAAATGTCACACAGAATGTATATGGAAAGTTCCAAAAGAGCTTTGTCATTGTTGAGCACTAGATTTGACAATCATTAATTTGCTATTAATAAGTCTTACTGTTAGGAGGACTCGCTTCACCAGCTGCAGGAAGAGTTCATTCTTCAGACAATCATGGCTTTAAGCGGTATGTCAAATTGATTCCAACATTGAAGGTAAGAAAGAGATGTAATTAAATATTTTCAGTAGACTGGCTAAGCACTCATCTGCTGCCACTGATAATACAATCTGGGGGTTTCTTGAATTTCTTTACCCTCTCCCTTAATTCATTTTTTAAAATGATCTTTAATGCCCTAAATGCCTGCCAACCCGTAGCAGAATTGGTGCTACTTGGTAATGTTAAACCATTTCTCAGTTAGATGGATAAAGAAAATTCACCTCAAAAAGCTAACTTAGGATAGTTTTTCCCAACACAAACACTGTATGACATATATTACATGTATACATTGGTATATTATTGTCTTACTTCGGTTGATGGTTGACATACAGTGGGAATGACAAACATTAGATTCTATATCAAAGTAAGTAATTCTAGATTACTCCCCTGATTTTTTTTCCCTAGGCCTTGAACATTAATGGAAATAGAAATGGCAATTCAGATTTCTGGGGGAAGGTGGGAACGGGAGGAAGAACATTGTGTTTCAGGTAGGGAACTCATCTGGGCAACATTAGAGTCACTGCTCTGTCTCTAGCTCTGTTTTTGCATCCCATACCGCTGTGGCCTACAGAGTTCACCTGGTAGCAAATGCCATTTCTCATTGCTCCTTGTTTCTCTTTCTCCCATCACACCCTTAGTCTCCTACAGCTCTATCATAGGGCCTTGACTTTCCTACTCCAGGGAGGACAGAATAAATTCCAGGATTGTGTGTCTTACTGTAAATGCATGGGAAAGACTGGTCTAAGCACAGGTAAAGGTCACTTTGCTGCCTGTCCTGCTTGATCTGTGCCCTTTTGTAAGACATAATAGCAAATATATCAGCCCTTAGGCTTGGGGCAGCTCTAAATACCAGATTCATGGAGAAATACAACAGGAAAACAGCACTCTCTTCATAAAAGCTTTTTCAGGCCTTGTGCTCTAAAATCAGCAATTTTACCTTGAGAAAAATGGCCTTTTCAGTTATGTGTGAAAACTATTCTACCATGAATAGAAAAGTGTCTTAAAATGCCAGCAATGCCCCCAAATGAAGAATTCTCTACTTGCTCAATTTCACTGATTATTCTGTTGAGTTGCTTAGCCTCTACACTTCTAAAACATATTCTGTGATTGCTACTGAAATGCAGCATTTGTCACTCAGAGCTATCAGTGGTACAGTAAAGACTTATTCCAATGTCCAGTACAAGAAAAACATTGGCTTCTGCAACTAGAATATATTGAGTAGTTATAGTGGTGTGCACTTTGGGGGTGCCAAAGAAGTTAAAACATGGATCAGACTGCACAGGTGTCTTCCAATCTGGTTGGAAAGGTAAAATATATACAAATGGAAACCAGCAAAGATTTATAAAGCAACAAATGGAAAAGCATATGCGACAACTATTGTATCAGTCAGCTATTGCTACTAAAAACACAAAATCTCAGTGGCATACAATAAGAATAATTTATTATCTGTGGTTCATCTGCAGTTTGGCTGATATAGGCTGAGCTCAACTGGGCATGGCTCCAAGCCATGAGTTTGATTCAGGCCTGTTACACTTGTCTGTTATACCTGAACCAGCAGACTGCCTAGACATGTTTTCCTCAAGGTGGCAGTAGTCAAAATCTCCCAGAGAAGAAAACTAAATAAATAACACTTCTTATGGCATAATCTTGAAGTAGCACAAAGTTGCATGCACCAACACAACATCATCCAGAGGGGGTGAATATTTGCTGAAAAATAACCTAATCTACCACAACCATATTCATTTTTCAGGTGCAGAGGTAACATGGAACACTAGAATAATCAACACAATAAGTGGGCTAGAGCAGGAGTTTTGAGAAACCTAGGAGTTGCAGTTCCTGGCAGTTATGATTATAATCTATGACTCAGAATCTATCTATAAAATACCTATAAATTTTTCATGGCTTGTTCAGTCAGCAAGACGATAAGTTACAGTTTTTCACATCTTTAATGAAAATGTGGGAAATTCAGTAAGTTCTCTAACCTAGAATTTATTAGAAAAGAAAACCTACTTTGCCATCATAAAATTAGTATTTAGGATTTTTTTCAGTGGCATTTTTATTGAAAAATTTGCTAATATTTTAAGCTGTTTATAAATGTCTCCTTAGTAGACCTTGCTAATTCTTGCAACTAGCCTCCAAGTTGCACTCCCTCTGAATCAAGTTTTGTGTTCTGCTCATCATCACTCTGGCTCCCTAAGTCAGTGTTCCCCAAAATTTCTAACCACTTGATTCAGTCTGAGTAACACATCTATGGATGTTTATATAGGGAACTATTTTTCTGACATTGTCACTTATTTAGCTTGTCTCTACTTCTTTCAGTGGGTTGTGCTTTGTAAATCTGCAGGATATAATTTAGAGTGGGTATATGTGTAAGAAGGATAAAGAAAGCTGTAAAGAAACTCTCGGCCTTCCCTTTATAGAGCTTTAATGGGGTTAATTCATCTGAAGGACAAAAAATCATTAACAACAGGAGAATGTCCAAATATAGGATTGGGACACCAATCTATGAAATTTCTTTGTAACAAACTCTAACTATATCTCTAATTAACTGTATGACCTTGGGAAAGACATATTTTCTGGGGTACAGATTTTTAAATTTTTAAAAAGTTTGAACTACATGTACTATACAATTTTAGTGCTTAATATTCTGGATTTTTTTTAATCAATATTTTTTATTTTGATATTGTGGGGTACAGTTAAGGGTTAGGTATACAAATATGCTTCGCTCAGGCACCCTTGTTGATAAGGGGTGTCTCCCCGTTCCCAGGCAGATATTGACTACCATTAATCCCACCTCCCTTCCCCCCCCATAGTTTCCTACCACTGTCAGTCCTTTTCTTATAGTATTACAATAGATGTTCAAGGTCCACTATATGAGTGAGAACATGTGATACTCAGATCTTTGTTTCTGTGAGAGGTCACTCAGTATTATAGACTCTAGTTCCATCCAGGTTGCTGCGAAAT
>CAUYQG010092471.1:0-17952 GCA_963574415.1 Tarsius wallacei
TCACGGCCCCCGCAGCCTCGACCTGCTGGGCTCAGGCGATCCTTCCACCTCAGCCCTCCAAGAAGCCGGAACTACAGGCACACGCCACCATATCCGGCTACTTTGTATTATTATTATTGTTGTAGAGATGAGGTCTGACCAAGTTGCCAGGGCTAATCATGAACTCGTAGGCTCGGCCTCCCGAAGTGCTGGGATTATAGGTGTCAGCCACCGTGCCTGGCCTGAGAAGCTTTTCATAAATATATTTATTATTATTATTATTTTGAGTTAGGGCTTCACTCTGTCACCCAGGCTGGAGTGCAGTGGCATTATCACGGCCCCCGCAGCCTCGACCTGCTGGGCTCAGGCGATCCTTCCACCTCAGCCCTCCAAGAAGCCGGAACTACAGGCACACGCCACCATATCCGGCTACTTTGTATTATTATTATTATTGTAGAGATGAGGTCTCACCAAGTTGCCAGGGCTAATCATGAACTCATAGGCTCGGCCTCCCAAAGTGCTGGGATTATAGGTGTCAGCCACCGTGCCTGGCCTGAGAAGCTTTTCATAAATATATTTATTATTATTTTGAGTTAGGGCTTCACTCTGTCGCCCAGGCTGGAGTGCGGTGGCGTGATCACGACCCCGCAGCCTCGACCTTCTGGGCTCAGGCGATCCTTCTACCTCAGCCCTCCAAGTAGCTGGAACTACAGGCACACGCCACCCCCTCCGGCTAATTTTTATTATTATTATTTTTGTAGAGATGAGGTCTCACCAAGTTGCCAGGGCTGCTCTCGAACCCGTGGCTCAGGCAATCTTTTCACCTCAGCCTCCCAAATTGCTGGGATTATAGGGAGCCACCATGTCCGGCCCAAGAAGCTTTTCATATATATATTTATTATTATTTTGAGTTAGGGTTTCACTCTGTCACCCAGGCTGGAGTGCGGTGGCATGATCACGGCTCCCACAGCCTCGACCTGCTGGGCTCAGGTGATCATTCTGGCTCAGTCTTCCAAGTAGCTGGAACTACAGGTATGCTCCACCATGCCTGGCTAATTTTTATAATTTATTGTAGAGATGAGGTCTTGCCAAGTTGCCCAGGCAGGTCCCGAACCCCAGAGCTCAGGCAATCCTCCCACCCCGGCCTCCCACAGTGCCGGGATTACTGGCATGAGGCACCAGCCTGGCCGTCCTCAGGCTGTTTGAAACTCACAGGGCCTCAAGTCCAGGTAACCTCTCAGTCCTTTCCCTCCCCTGACTCCATGAAGGCCGCCCAGGGCAGGAGAGGCTCTTCTTGTCCCTCCCTGGATCTCTGGGGCTGGAGAAGATGGACACTGGCAGGGATGCCTGGGGCTCTCGGCTGGACCCTCCTTCTCCACTGGGTGACCTCAGATGCATGTCTGGTCTCCCAGTCCCCATCTGCAAACTCTGTGGGCCTCTTGACCCTGTAGCTCGTCCAAGGCCATTACCAGTCCGGCCTTTTATTTTAAATCAGCATCTCACTCTGTCATCCAGGCTGGAGTGCAGTGGCATGATCACTGCCCACTGCAGCCTCGATCTGCTGGGCTTAGGCTATCCTCGGGCCTCAGTCTCCTGTGTAGTTAGGACTACAGGCATGTGCTACCACACCCGGCTAATTTCTTGCTTTTTTTGTAGAGATGTGGTCTTGCTTTTTTGCCCAGGCTGATCTCGAACTGCTGGGCTCAAGCAATCCTCCTGCCTTGGCCTCCCAAAGTGCTGGGATTACAGGTCTGAGCCACCATGCCCAGCCAGTCCACTTGTCCTTGGGAAGCTTCGAGAACTCATTCTGCTCCACTCATTTAGAAAGAGTAAATACATGGCTGGGTGCAATGGCTCATGCCTGTAATCGCAGTACTTTGGGAGGTGGAGGCAAGAGGATTGCCTGAGCTCAGAGGTTGGAGACCAGCCTGGGCAACATGGAGAGACTTCCTCTCTGCAATAATTCAAAAAATTAGCTGGGTGTGGTGGTGCACACCTGTAGTTCCAGCTACTTGGAAGGCGGAGGTGGAAGGATCACCAGAGCCCAGAAGGTGGAGCCTGCAGTGGCCATGAACATGCCACTGCACTCCAGCCCGGGCAACAGAATAAGACTCTGACACAGAAAAAACATAAAAAAAGAGTAAATACTCTTTTCTGTCTTACTGGAGTTAAGCTTTTTCCCCCTGTGTACATGATGTACCCCCTTGACTGGTAAATGTCTGCACAGCCGGCCTTCTTACCTCCCTTAGTAACCAGCAGCCTCTCGTTGTGGCCTTGCCGATGCTACATGCTCAATAAACAGTCGATGAAGGAATGATGAGCTGACTCCCACCTTTGCCCGGCCTTCGTGTGCCCAGCAATACCACGTGGCAGAAATGGCGTCTGGTTCAGTTCCCCAAATTCTTCACAGAGCGGAGAAGCCCTTGTATGGCAAACCATCCCTCTGACCTTGGATCCATTTCAAACCCAGGTGTTGGACATTTGATTGTATCCCTGACCTTGACCCGCTGTGGACTTCAGATTAGATCGCAGGGGATTCACATCTGGGCCTGTTAGGTGGTCTTGGCCAGATGCTCTTGTCTTATCCCTCCCTCCTCCTGGAGTGACCAGAGAATCAAACAAGTTCAATGCTTAGTCCCCTGCAGCCCAAGGAGAAGCCCAGAGTAGGGAAGGAGTAGAAAGATCACAGTTTAGGCAGAAAGGTCTCGTAGCAGGTCCCTGCAGCTGGCCCTGACATGTTCAAGAAGAAGGTTCCATCCACGGGAGGAAGCAAGGATTCGATGCATCAATGCCAGGGCCTTGGGACAATGTTTAAGAGGAGTCACACTCAGCCAGGTGTGTTGGCTAATGCCTGTGATCTCAACATTTTTGGAGGTGGAGGCGAGAGGATTGCTGGAGCCCATGGTTTCGAGACCAGCCTGGGCAACATGGTGAGACCTCGTCTCTACAGCAAATCAAAATATTAGCAGGGTATGATGGTGCATGCCTGTAGTTCCAGAAATTTGGAAGACTGAGGTGGAAGGATTGTCTGAGCCCAGCAGATCGAGGCTGCAGTGGCTGTGAGCGTGTCACTGCACTCAAGCCTGGGCGGCAGAGTGAGACTCCAACTCAGGAAAAAAAAAGAAAGAGAAAGAAAGAAAGCTGATTCCAGCAGCAACATGCAATTAATGTCCATAGAAGTGATGATTTTTTTCTCAATAGGAGTCTCACATTGTCACCCAGCCTGGTGTGCAGTGGCACAATCATGGCTCACTGCCGCCTCGACTTCCCAGGACATTCTCCCACCTCAGCCTCCTGAGAAGCTGGGACTACAGGCACATGTGTCATTTTTTGCAGGGACAAGAACTTACTATGTTACCCAGGCTAGTCTCAAACAGTGGCCTCAAGTGATCCTCCCGCCTCAGCCTCCCAAAGTGCTGGGATTATAGCATGAGCCACCGCACCAGGCCTGATTTTCTGTAAGGAGGAAACTTGATTCCGCATCGAGATAATCAGGTTACAACTGAGACAGGTGGCGCCTGCCAAGACACATGTCTGAGAGGGCAGTGCTGGGCACAGCGTCTCCTAGGTGTGCCTCCTCGGGTTTTGCCCGCCTGTCTGATTCGTCAGCCTGGCCTGGTCGAGAAAGCACTCGGGTGGACGTCAGGAGAGCTGGGGTCCGGCCCCTCTGTGGCTCATCACCTCTCTGGAACCTCGGGACATTCACTCAGCCCCTTGGGCTCATTTCTGCACGATCGAGAGGCTCCCCCTGCTAGCCCAGCTGCCCCAGTCTTCTCTGTCCTACCGGCTGGGATTCAGGGGCCCTCGCCCTCCTGCCATAGGCGCTGAGATGCCCAGTGTCGCTCTGGGCAGGAGGGCCCGACCCATCAAAGGCCATGCCCATCGGGAAGCAGGCCGCCCGGAGGACCCCAGACTCTGTCCTCACCCCCACCCTGCCCAGGGTGAGTATGTCGTAAGTGATCCCTCCCGGGGACATCGCTACTTTAGGAGCAGGCAGAGGGGAGCAGTTCTGGCGAGAGCCCCAGGGGGGGTGAACTTTGCAGGCAGAGAGCAGCCCCTTGTCCAGGGAGGGGCCTGGGGGACCTCCTGCCATGTCCAGTCCCGGAGCCGGTCCCCAGGCCGGTGGTATGGCTGCTCCATCTTGGTAACAGGTGTGGCCCAAGGACATCGCTGCAGAGAGCAGCCCTGCGAGTGGTAGCTGCGGGCACTGGGACCGCCTTGGCACCCACATTCCCAGCCGACCTGGTGGTCTGCTTCCTCGGCGGGAGGGTGCTCACCAGGCCTCACCACCAGCCTCTACCTCATGCCCCAGGGCAGACGCAACTCCAGCTCACATCTCACATGTATTTATAGAATAATGCCCAGCACACTTGAAGACTTAAAGAAATGTGAGGGCTCTCTCTCTCTCTCTCTCTCTCTCTCTCTCTCTCTCTCTCTCTTTTTGAGTTGGGGTCTGTCACCCAGGCAGGGGTGTAGTGGCATGATCACAGCTCACCACAGCCTCGACCTCCTGGGCTCAGGCAATCCTTCTGCCTCAGCCTCCCAAGTAGCTAGGAATACAGGCATGTACCGCCACACCTGGCTAATTTTTGTATTTTTGGTAGAGACGAGGTCTCACTGTGTTGCCCAGGCTGGTTTCAAACTCCTGGGCTCAAGTGATTCTCTTGCTTCAGCCTCCCAAAGTGCAGGGATTACAGGCATGAGCCATTGTGCCCGGCCTCATTTCCAATTTTTTTTAATGTTACAGACCATGCTGTAATGGAAAAGCTTTTACTTAATACAATTTTGTACCTATGTGTATCTCTGTCGAATAAATTTCCACAAGGGGAATTTCTAGGTCAAAGAGTTTTATGATAACCTGACCCTTAGATAAATCAAGTATACATAATGAGTTTGAGATGTTAGAAATTTGGCTAACTCTACTTAGGCCAGAAAAGATTACTAGGCACAACTCATGGATGATGCAGTTTGGAACTTTAAGCATAGCATATCCAAAAAGTCACATAACTCCACCAAAAAGTAGCATTAGATAAAAGGGGGTAGTGGAGTTTGGTGAATGGTCACTAGTATTTCCCTCACTAGAAAGGGATGGAAAAGTAGGTATTTTTTTCTCTGCTGGCTTAGTTCCATATCACCAGATGTACATTGAACCTAGTCAATAAAGAAAGGATTTTTGAGCTATTGTTATCAGGTGACATGTTTTTAGGATCCTTTTAAAGTGAATAATTAGTATGGATATAACTAACATCCAAAAAACACTGCTTTCTGATCTTTAAATAGTAAGGCAAAAAATGTTTTTTAATACTCAGCATATCACATTGCACTACATGACATGAGGAAGTCTTGTCTTTTGTGATTGGTTCCTATGAATAACCTAAAAGCAACAGAAACTGCTTTTATGTATAGACTTCCATTAGGAAAGTGGCATCAGGGATCTGGGCTTTGGATAGCTCTGAGTGACTGAAGTGGATTTGTTACCACACCATTGACATTTTTTACTCCCAAACAAATTCCTCCATTCTAGCTGGGTTCTGAGTCAGCATTCCTGAGGTTTTGTCCCCGGCACATCCATCCTGTCCCTGTTCTCCTCTTCTTCCAATCGCCCTGAACTTCTGGGTCTCCGAGGCTACCTTTATATCATCCCCTCATCACATACCTCTAGGTATCCAGTTACAGCTCGTCGTCTGCCAAATGGAAGGAAATCTTGTTTTCAGGCAGATAGGTGATTATTTGAAGAGATGTGCTCAACAATTTATCAATTATTTATTTATTTTTAATATTATGAAGCCACACATCATTAACGTTAGACCCAGAAGATGAGCCCAGGTGAGACTGTCAGGAAAGTGGTTCTTCTACAAGGGTCCCCACACTTTATTGGTAACAAATCCAGAAACAAAGAAATGTCAAGAGGGGCTGATTTTTTTTAACTGTTGTTTATATACATTAACCCATGAGATGAAGTCTTTGATGCTCCTTTTTTCAAGAGCTGGAGGTTGACTGCGCTGGAGTGTGGGCTGGATTCAATGACTCTTCTTCTGAATAGAATATAACAGAAGTGACAGTGTATGACTTCCAAGACTGCATTCTAAAAGATGCCACGGCTTTCTTCTTGCTCTTTTTCTTGGATCTCTTGTTCTGAGGGAAACCAGCTGCCAAGAGGCTCAATTGCAAGAACACTCAAGAGCCCCATAGAGAGGATAGGAGGGCTCCCACTAACAGCAGCAAGGCCTGCGCCTTTACCAAGAGCCACATGAATGAGCCATTTGAGAACCATCGTTCAGACCCACTCAAGCCCTCAGATGGTTGCAGCTGTGGCTGAAGCCTTGACTACAACCTCATGACAGTCCCTGAACCAGAACCACTCATATAAGCAGTTCTGGATCTATAGAAACTGTGGGATAATAAGCATTTACTTCTTTTTTAACTGCTTAGCTTGGGATTAATTTGTTGCATGGCAATGGTTAACTAATAAATTACACTATTACATTTATGGTTGCATAGCAGTAAGGTGCTTAAAAAAATCTGACCAGACAGTTTCACCAGCAACAAATAGATATGTAACTCAATGTAAAAGTTGCTCTGCATACCCATTAAAATTAGCAAACAAGTTAAAAGTATAAAACCCACTGTTCATATACATCTCAAGAGATATGCTTGCTGGTGGCACTTTAACACAATCCAATTTTTCTGAAGTACATGCTGGTAAATGTAACCAAAGCCATAAAACTGCACCTGGGAAATTAGCCAAGAAATAAAAGAACCTCATAATTATTTTTACGAAGATATTTGTATCAGTACTACAGTATTTGGAATAGTGAGAAATTACTCAATGTCAAAGACTAAAGGAATAGCTAAGCAAATTACCAAATATTAACTTAGTAGTAGATGTTCTGTTAAACATGTAAACAAGGAAAATTGTTTTAATGAAGATATTTGTATCAGTACTACAGTATTTGGAATAGTGAGAAATTACTCAATGTCAAAGACTAAAGGAATAGCTAAGCAAATTACCAAATATTAACTTAGTAGTAGACGTTCTGTTAAACATGTAAACAAGGAAAATTGTTTTAATGAAATATCCTGCTAAAGAAAAGAGTGGAGCCGGGCTCAGTGGCTCAGCCTGTAATCCCATGCCTTGGGAGGCTGAGGTGAGTGGATTGCCTGAGCCCATGGGTTCAAGACCCGCCTGGGCAACTTGGTGAGACCTCATCTCTACAATAAATCAAAAAAGTTAGCCGGGTGTGATAGCGCGCGCCTGTAGTTCCAGCTACTTGGAAGGCTGAGGCGGAAGGATCGCCGGAGCCCAGCAGGTCGAGGCTGTGGTGGCCGGGAGTGGCTACTGCACTCCAGTCTAGGCGACAGAGTGAGACTCCAACTCAAAAAAATAAAAAAAATAAAAAATAAAAAGAAAGGAGTGGAAGGTAAAACAAAACATGCATGCTGACTAGAATTATGCAACCCAAAGTTAAAAGGGAATTCATAGGATTGAAAATTATTAGAACCTTATTATTCATTAGGTTATATCTTCTAAGAGTGTGTGTGATGCTAACATTATATATATAATAAAAAATGAAACTAGCATCAGCCTTCATCTTCAGTTAATGCTTTAACTAACAGATCTACATAATCAGAAAAAAACAAATATTTTAGATTTCTACATTTTCTTCCCTAGCCTTAAGTTGAATGATGAGTAGTTCTAAAATGTTCTCCTTAGCTATTAAGAAGAATAAAGATTAGGCTGGGCTTGGCAGCTCAACCTGTAATCCCAGCACTTTGGGAGGCCGAGGCAAGAGGATTGCCTGAGCCCGCGGGTTTGAGACCAGTCTGGCAACTTGGCAAGACCTCGTCTCTACAATAAATCAAAAATTGGCCGTGCATGGTAGCGCGTACCTATAGTTCTGGCTACTTAGAAGGCTGAGGCGGAAGGATCGCTAGGGCCCAGCAGGTCGATGCTGGGGTGGCCGTGAGCTGCCCTCCAGCCTGGGTGGTGGAGTGAGACTCCAACTCAAACAAAAAAAAAGAGAGAGAAGAATAAAGATTAGAAGGCAGCCTGGTAACATTGGGAGATTTAGCCAATTTAAGTTGTTATCAACAACAGTAAATGTTTTTCAATCATATCTGGCCCACACCTGTCTTGATGTCTCCACTCCCAACAAGCAAACAGAAAAGCTGCTGTAGGTGAGCGATGGTTGATCACAGCTGGGAGTTCCCGCCCTTCTTCCTGCCGTGGGTGGGGGCAGGCCACCAGTTTCCTGGAGGAGGAACCTCCTGCCTGAAAAGTCATACACCCAGAACACTGGGCAAAGAAACTGGTCAAAGCAAAAGAAAACTTAAAGTCAAATTAATGCAAAAAAAGACTTTAAAAAGAATTTAAAAGTTAACACATTTAGGGCTTATCCTCGAGACTACAGAAAAGGGAAATGGCATTGAAGCAAAAGTCTGATCTAAAGACGATTTCTCAACTGCCCAACTTTCAGTCATCTGAAGAGCTAAACTTTCTTTATCTTGAACTCAATGTATAATGCCCAGTTCAAATGGAAAAATGATAGTGATATAACAAACAATAAAAGCGGTTGGCAATTACTATGAACAGAATGGTTTTGATTTTGTTATGACTTCTGGAAGGGTATACACCAAAATATTATCAGCAATTAGCTTGTGCTAGTGAAATTAGAAGCAGGTTTTGCTTTCTTTTTTCTTTATCTGTGAGATTGGTTTTTATTTACAATAAACATGCATTATTTGTATAATTTTTATATTATTTTAAATGTAAAAGTAGATATGAAATTTATAAAACACAATCTTTTATCAACTGCTTTAGCATCTAAAATGTAATAATTGATAAGTACAAAGCATTTAAAAATCTTGTATTTTTTTCGATACACATAAATCACTTTCTGTTTAGTTTTAGTGCTGAGTATATTTCATTATAGTTTGATTTTCCTAAAACTGTTCATGTAAAGTATACATGATAAATCCCTATTGACTAGAGTAAGCTATTAGTCAAAACAATCCATTTCCCAAACCATCTCACATCACAAAGCACTTCTTCACATCTCCCCAGATCCTCTTTCTATATCTCTAAGGAACACCAACAGTCCACAACTCCAAAGCCATTTTTCCATCATAAGGTAGTATCTAAATGTTGTGGCTTTACGTTAATAAGGAATAAGGATTTTTTTTCTCAATTCAGAAAATGAATGAAGATATAAGGAGTGTTGATCCTGAGAAGTATCACATAAAAACCTACAAAACTGAATTTGAGTCAGCAGTGTGCCACCACAACAGAGAAAACATTAACCAGGGAAGACTAAGAGCCATGCCTGTGCCCAGAATGTGGGGATGGCCAGGTGACAGTGGTCCACCCCGTCTGCCTCTCTCTGCTCTGCTTTTCCAGGTGTTGAGGAAACTTTTCACAGGCAAACACCTGGCCCCAATAGACTGCAAGAAAATGTAATGTGACACACACATAAGAATATAGGTTATGGTCAGGTGGCATCTAATATAACTTCTGCCTGTAAATGTTTGCCTTTGCCCCATGTCTAGAAAACATATCCTTTTCCCTTCTCAAAGAATCCCAGGCAGCCTGCAGGATTAAGTAGTCTCAGAGTCAGTGGACCAATGCAGATACCTTCCTTTACAAAAATCTGAGACAACTTAAATAAATACAATAAATCTGATGTTGTAAGAATATAGATACAACCAATTCAAGTATCCACTACCTGTGCTACAGTGTATGTGTGTGGAGATGATCTAATGATATAGAGTATCAGTAACACTGATCACTGAAACTTCAAGTACTTCAACAATTGTAACAAGTAGCAAGTAGTCTTGAATTTTCAAACCTTTGTCCATCCCTGTCTGAATTTTACAATTGTCTAATAGGGAAGAGAAAAGGCTTGTGAGATCATCCACACTGGATACACTCTCCTGAAAGAAATGTACATAGCTTAAGTTTGACAAGTGGTTCTAGGACTTAGATTTCCCAAGATTTTATTGACAGGTATCAGGAATCTTGCCAATGAAATCCAGGGGAATGTCTTGAGATCTTTCCACAAAATTATATGCTGCTACTAAACAAATTATTTAGTTCATATGTCTCTTAGGAATCAAGAGTTAAAAATCACTCTAGTTCATGACCAGCTAGGCAAATTGGCGAGACCTCGTCTCTACAATAAATGAAAAATTAGCTGGGCATGGTAATGTGTGCTTGTAGTTCCGGCTAGAAGGCTGAGGTGGAAGGATTGCCTGAGCCCAGCAAGTCGACACTAGGGTGGCCGTGAGCATGTGTGCCACTGCACTCCAGCCTGGGCGACAGAGTGTGAGGCTCCAACTCAAAAAAAAAAAAATCACTCCATGAAAAATTTATGGTCTCCACAGGGCTTGGTGGCTCATCCTGTAAGTCCAGCACTTTGGGAGGCCAAGGCGAGTGGATTGCCTGAGCCCGTGGGTTTGAGACCCACCCGGGCAACTTGGCAAGACCTCGTCTCTACAATAAATCAAAAATTAGCCATGCATGGTAGAGAGCAAATGCAGTTCCAGTTACTTGGAAGGCTGAGGAGGAAGGATCGCCAGGGCCCAGCAGGGTGAGGCTGTGGTGGCCAGGAGGGTGCCACTGCACACCAATCTGGGTGACAGAGTGAGACTCCAACTCCAAAAAAAAAAAAAAAAATTATGGTCTCAGGATAAAGCAAAATTAGGCTTCTGTTCTCTCCACCTGGCCCGCCTTTGCTGCTACTTATTAGTAATATTGTGTATCTCAGCACTGTCCTTCCAGAAGATCTGAGGTTGACTTGAAGCTACTGGTGTGTAGTTCTCTTTCCTCCTCACTCCTTTCCCCAGAAAATCAAGCTTCGCAGAGATTTCATACTCGGCAGATAACCTGCGAACAGTCACTGAACATGCAAACACTGCGAAGGCATACCTAGCTAGTACCATGGCCCTTTCCAGAAAGAAAAATCAATGTGACACTCCCTGGATCATCACTGCAAGCAAAGCTATTATCGTAGCAGAAAAATATATCCATTCTGCTCACTCTCAAAAGCCTGGTTTAATCAGAAGCTCCAAATACCATATTCTAATCTAGACACCCTTATGTGATTTAGCAAGCCTTGAAAAGTTCCCAGTCCTCAAATCACTAAGGAATGGGATTATTTCTGGCCCAATTCCAAGGTCATACAATAAAATCCTTGCCTTAGCCCTATATTGACTGGTCCAGTCTCTTAGACAATGAGATACATCCTGGGATTGTGGCATGTCACTTGGTTCACTATATTTATGTCCCTCTAATACTTCCCTAATTGACACCAAAGGATAAGAGTTCACTAGAAAGTGAACTGTATTTGGGGACATACATAGCAATAACTTCAAGTACTGTAAGATTATGGTTTTAGAAGGAATTGCTAGATTTGGGAGTGTTCATGGAGAGGGGGAGAAAGGGAGTGGGGGAGGAAAGAAGAAATAGACAGCACGGAAGAACTGGGCACTTTCCAGAATCCTCTTACCCCAACAGGCAATTGAAAAATATCTTCCTCCTTACCATTTTCTTTTTAATTTGATGCATAATTTACATACGGTAATACCATTTTTTTTTAAACGCAAGCCTTAAAAGTAGAAAAGAGGCATCATCATCACAGACCAGATGCACATGCCCAAAGCTCTGAGCAGGAGGTGGCAGTGGTGGCTACAGCAACCTGGGCTGCTTGAGGGGTGCTGGGCTCCTCCTGCCTGCTAGCCTCTGGTGGCCTTCACCGCTAGCTGTCCCGCTGTGCACAAGGCCCCCCATCTGAGCTTTAGCCAAGTAGCTTTTCCTGGGCAAACTGAGATGGAGGCACAGTGAAGGCTCTTGTCTACAGTGCCTCTTCTCTCCTGCCTACTGACGGGCCCTGGTGGTTGCGTGGTTGCCCTGTGTGGTGTGCTGTGCCCTTTTTCTCACAAACAGTATTAACAAACTATCTTTTTGGTTGTACTCATTTCCTGATCTATTGGCCTTATTGTACTTCAAATTTCCTATTCATCTCCAATAGTTAGATCAGTCAGCCCTGAATGATAAGATGCTTTGGAAACACTTGAGTGAACAAACGAAGAGCATATGAACTGTGCCCTTTCCCCAATATTCTCAACAAGTCTGTATTTTTTTTTTTTTTTTTTAGTCGTAGTCTCACTGTCACCCAGGCTGAAGTGCAGTGGAACATTCACAGCCACCGCAGCCTCGACCTACTGGGCTAAGGCGATCCTTCCACCTCAGCCGTCCAAGTAGCTGGAACCACAGAGGCACGCCACCATGTCAGGTAATTTTTTCAGTTATTGTAAAGAGGAGGTCTTGCCAAGTTGCCCAGGCTGGTTGCGAATCCCTGGGCTCAGGCAATCTTCTTGCCTTGGTCTCCCAAAGTGCTGGGAGTACAGGCGTGAGCCACAGCGTCCGGCAAGTTTGTATTTCAATGTATGAAATACAGATGACGGAAGAGAAGGGCTGCGGTGGGTGGGATCTACTGAAGGCACAAGTTTCACTGTGACATGGAGCCTGCACATCGGGGTTCCCGGACCCAAGGACCCAGGACGGCCACGGCATCCTCAGATTTTCATCCCAGCAGGGACTGGGTGGCCTGCCTCGTAGCCCGTGGATGTCGTGAGCTCTTTTGGGACCTCTGACAGTCTGAAGCGGCTCCCAGCATGGCCTTGGTGTCTCTTCCGGCCCATGTTGACCTGGGGCGCCCATGACGTAGTCTAGCGCAGGCCTCTCCCAGGAGTGCGTTCGAGCGTCTGTCAAGTCTCTGGAAAGGAAGAACCCGGTCTTGCACCAGCGTCTTCGACTCCACAAGGCCTGCCCGACAAGTGCAGGCCTTCGTCCCCGCCTGTAGGGTGGCTCCAGGCCAGGCCAGGGCAGAGGGGCCTCACTCTTTAGGCTCAGAAGCATTCCCCACCACATAAGGGGATTCCCCCGAAGGGACCCGCTTCCAGCCTTAGGAGCAGAGTCCGTCACCTTAACTCCGTGGGTGCCCTGCAAAGAGAAGCACCCAGTCATCAGGATGACCCCTGCCCGGCGGTGTGCAAACAGAAACCACGGCCGACATTCCCTCGGCCTCTTCCTCCTGCCTGCGGTCGTGTCAGGGTCTCTCCCTGGCTGGCTAAGAGCCACGGTCCGCGGTGTAGACCTCACAGCCCAGCTCGATAGCGGGCTTCACGCCTGGACCGTGCTCTGGAGGCTGGAGGAGTCGGCCGACCTCCAGGGGGACCTCCATGGCCACCAGGAGGCCCCATCCTTGGGCGGCCAGGGGGCTACGCCCAAACATGGAGTCTCCTCGTGCGGAGACAGTCGCGAGGACGGCTGCGCGGGACCCTCAGATGCAGATCCCAACTAGGAGGGCGTCCTAAGACGCGGCTGTACAGACTTGCTGACGTCCGAAGATGCACTTCCCGGCTACTTCCGGGCCCACTTCCGGGCCAACATCCCATCGGCAGCACTCCGCCGCTGGATGAAGTCACCCGGAGCCACCCACCTCTCGGAGCCGCTCCCTTCCTTCCGGGCGGTGTCCCTCAGGAGGGCTCTTCTTTCTAGGCAACCTCACGCGCCATCATCCACCCCGCCCCCAAGCGGAAGTAGAGCCCTCTCCCCCGCGGTCCAACCCGAGGGTTGGTCACGTGGCCAGGCCTCAGCCAATCACTGTGGCCGGGGTGGATGGGCTCTGTGGATTGGCTGGGCCGAGGTCACGTGGCCACCGTTTCCACAGGAACTCGGGAGCTGGTCCCCCACTTCCAGCGGGAAAGGTGCGATGTCTAGAGAACAGGTTCCGGATGGCGCCTCTGAGTCTGTCTATCTCCTGGGTGTGCCCACTCCCACCCTTCTCCCGCATCACCATCCTCTGTGGCCCATGGCAGCACCTGTTCCCTCTCCCACCGCCTCCTTCCCCGGAGGCCCCATCTCACTCATAATAAAAAGCGGGCTTCTGCCTCATCCTTCCAAGGAAAAAAAAAATTGCGGCTTCCTGTTTGAAGGCAGGATTTGGGATATGTTCCTAGTTTCAAGCCCTGCTCCTGCGTTCTGTTGTCATCAGTAACTCAGTCAGTGAACCGCCAGCTGTGTGTCGACCACGTGCCAGGCCCTCACCGGGCACAAGTTGAACCAGGGGTCAGCAGGAGTGATGGCATTTCTCCCTCAAGGAACTGACGACCTCGCAGCGCCTCTTCCCGACCCGCAGGGAGTGACGCGGGCAGAGGACTCCATTCTTGTGGGGCTCCGGCTTCGCAGGGGAGGCAGAAAAAAGTGGCATTTGCACAAAGCTGGTTAACCTGAGCCCACGCCATCGATTTGTTGTATTCTGCAAATTCCACTCCAGTGACTCAACGTGGAAACAGAGACCCTGGCCAAGTGATGGCTCGTCTTTGGAGACCCAGCTCAGCTGTCATCTCCTCCTCGAGGCCCTGCTGGGTACACCCCGCCCCCAGGCCCCCCTGACCTCACCTGGGGCCGCTCAGTGCTGTGATCACGCTGGGAAGACCTCTCCAGCCTCTGAGCTGTGCGAGGACGCTGAGCCAGATGCAGAAGAAGGCTCAGACTGTGATGACGGATGAAGTCTGAATACACAAAAGGATCAAATCCTTCCCCCGCCCTCCATCCCCCTTCCTCTCCCCCCTCCCCCCTCATACAAAGCAGAAACTAAGAGTCCAACCTGGTAGCCAGGGATCAAGAAGTACTATTTTCACATCATGAAGAAGGAATTGTTCGACTGGTCAGTAATTTGTAATACAATTCACTAAGCCTTCATCTTCACAAATTAGCAGAATTATGATACAGTTTGCTGCGTGAATTTGGATTTTTCACATTTTATGAGTGATAGTGACTTCACACACACACACACACACACACACTCACTCAGTGCTCACAGGCCTCACCCCTTCAGAGTTCTGCCTGAGTGTCCATTCCAGGCTACATCAGAACTGCTCATTTGACTTGTGTTATGTGACTTCAATTAGATATAATTCTGTGTAATGACATTCCATAATAGTTCATGATTGTTACACACAAAAGATAGTAGCCTTTTCCATTTGAAGTGAGAAACCCAAGCATCTCTTTAATGTAGAAGCATGAGGAAACGTGTTTGGCTTTATCAGTATATTTTGTTCTCATGGCACCTTCCTAATCAACTAGCAGATTTCTTTGTCTCCTGCATAGATGGAAATTTAAGTGAACTATATATTTGGAATGGTGTTAAATACTAACAGCAAACAAGTATTGGGGATTTACCATGTGCCAGACTTTTTCTAAGGACTTTGTACAGGTATTAATACATCTTATCCTCTTTAAAAAAAAAGAAAAGAAAAGAAAAGAAAACCATCTTCTATTGCTATGAGTATATTTCCACCTTACAAATGAGAAAACTGAGATGTTAAAGGTCTTGTCCAAACCAGGACAAGATACTCATACTATCCTACCTTTCATTAACCATTTTACATTTGTTTTGATGTCAACAAACCCAAGCACACTGAGCTGCCCTGTTAAGATAACCTGTATTGAGATTGAATTTACACTCTTGGATTCAGTGCCACTACCAACCTGGATGATTGCCACAGTAATGAAGTGATTTAATTACAAAACCAGGGCATTTTTGGAGGTGAGAGGAAATGGAGAGGCTCTTCTGGATCTTACCTAATTCTTCCTAATTCTTCCCAGCAAAGTCAGCTCCCCCAACAAAGTTTTCTTTCCTCGTCATGGAAAGAAAACATATCATCTTGTCCAGCTTTGAGTCCACTTCCTCATATTCCCAATATGAAACTCAGATATTACAATAGTTTAACTGTCTCTGCTCCAAATTTATCTCCCTTACTGCATCAAAAGGAATCTTTGTTTCACCCCAGCCTATATGTCACTCCTCTGCATTAAACTGTCACTGGCTCCTTATTGCCTGGGTCAGTGGTTCTCAAGTTTATAAGGGAATTTATTGTGGCAACAGTGGCATAACTCTGATTATACTAAAAACCATTGAACTCTACATTTTATTTTTTATGTTTTATTTTTATTTTTTTTGAGTTGGAGTCTCACTCTGTCGCCCAGACTGGAGTGCAGTGGCCGCTCCCTGCCACCGCAGCCTCGACCTGCTGGGCTCTGGCGATCCTTCCGCCTCAGCCTTCCAAGTAGCTGGAACTACAGGTGCGCGCTACCACACTCAGCTAATTTTTTGATTTATTGTAGAGATGAGGTCTCACCAAGTTGCCCAGGCGGGTCTTGAACCCGCAGGCTCAGGAAATCCACTCACCTCAGCCTCCCAAGGCGCGGGATTACAGGCTGAGCCACTGAGCCCGGCTAAACTCTACATTTTAAATAGATTAATTGTATGGTATGTGAATTATGTCTCAAAAGTACTACTTTTAAACATGTATAGAGGAGGTCAGCATACACATAGAGGCTGGCACATAGAAAATGCTTTGTGGCCATTGCTTTTTTAAATTCTGGTGTGCCCACGTGGCTCTTTGAGCTATGGCCGCCATGTTTCTTGGCTTTCGCCCACCTCCCCTACCTTGGGGAGGTGAATCTCCTTTCTCTTCTCTAATTTACTTTTTAAATAAACTATATTTTCCAATCTAAAAAAGAAAAAGAAAATGCTTCATACGTAGCCTCTTTTCTGCATTCCCAGTCTTGATCACATGTCTATGCACTTACCTCACTGTGCTGGAAGGATTTTTCAGTGACCCCACCCTACATCGCCTTCCCTAGTAGACTATGAGCTGTTGAAGACAGGAATTATGTCTTTATCACATAGTAGAAGCTCCATAAATATATGGTAAATGTGGATGAATTGAAAATATATTCTCTAATCTCCAGATGTTTCAAGTCTTTGGGTAAACTGAAACAATTTACTTGTATATCCATATTATCCAACATCATCTTAGAACCCTGAGGAAGGAGCTACATACACATCTTCCAGCTCAGAGATCACCCTTGAGCAAGCTTACCAGAGCAGGTAAGACAGGCAGGCAAAGGCCAGAGAGACAGGACAGGTCCCTGTGAGAACCAGCTTGAGATTTAGGAATTGTGTTTTAACCAATGAGCAATCAGCCAGTACCAGTACTATGTAAATCACACACTGGCAGAAGTCAAGAATGTGGTAGAACTAACAAAGCTGGTTTCTTGGGATAGCCAGTATCATTCACCGGCTTCCAGGAAGCCCTCTCTGATTTTTCCAGCCCACAGGGATATCTCTCTGTGTCTCTTTCTCTGTCTCTTTCTGTCTCTATCTCTTTCTCTCTGTCCCTCTCTCTTTCTTTGTCTCTTTCTGTCTCTGTCTCTCTCCCTGTCTCCACCCCTGCATCCCCACCCCTGACTCCAGAGCACTTAGCTTTGTACTTATGACACTTTGAAATTTTTTTCTTGACTGCAGTTGTTTATCCTCATTCCTGGTACCACCTTTTCTTTTTTCCCTCTTTATCTCATTTTACAAGTTTATTATCTAATAGAACACAGCTTTAAAAGACACTGGAGCAAGATAGGATAGGGTAGAAAGCGATCAAAAATAAATATTTTAGATCTTAAGTTTCAAGAGAGCAGAGATCATGTCCCACTTACCTTTATAAATCCCGCAGCACTACACAAAACATATTTGTTGGATAAATTGATGTAGTGATAACAATATGATTTTTTAAAATTCATTGGCTTTTTTTTTAAAAAGTTGATATTACTCTAATTTCTTCCTTGAAACTAGTAGTTTACTAGAGTATTTGCATAGATGTTTATCCCATATTCTTCTGAATTTTCATCTCTTCAAATCATGCCCCTACCATCTGTGGTTGTCTTTTTTTCTTGATTTGATTTTCCCGGGTCTCATCTCTTATATAGTTCTTTTTGGTAAAAAAAAAAAAAAAAAAAAAAAAAAAAAAAAACCACAATCATTTATTTTTTAGGCAAATATTTTTAAAGTAGCACTAAGAAATTAATTTTTGAAAAATAAAAAATTAAAAAAACAAAGAAAAAAAAAAATT
>CAUYQG010092472.1:0-10343 GCA_963574415.1 Tarsius wallacei
CTACAATTCTTCTAAGTGTATTGTATAAGTTTAACTCAATTCTACTAGACTAAAAACCTCACACCAATTATAGCGAGAGCCAGTTTTGAAAGGATGTGGCCCAGTCCAGGACACAGGCTGGGTTCTTAGGAATGTGGCCCAGTCCAAAGTACATGGTGGGCCACTTCTCAGAACGGCTGATTACCCTCTCTAAACAAAATGGCTACTCTAAAATATTATTCTCTGTATATCTATACTAAACTTAAACATTTGATTCTAATACAAAAAGGCTTGCAATTATATTAAGGCTCTCGAATGTGACCTGAATTTGAACAGCTTGTATAAGGGCCAAAACCACAGTCTGTGTGAAATGGGAGCAATGAGTTTCCAAAGCTAACCATGTCTGTTGTAGTTTCAGAGCCTCATGCTTAGATCATCAGAGTTCTTTCTGGCTAAATATGCCAGGGGGAGGGAATGGTGTCAAAGGCCCCCAAAAACATCCTAGTGGTCTCGGGGTCCACGGCCCTCCCTGATCCCTAATGCTCAGTGGGCCTCTGTGGCCGGCTCCCAACAGCACTACACTAAGTTGTATGCATGCATTCCCTATTTTTTTCCATATAACAACCTGTAAGATAGATATTAAATTATATCAGAAAACTAGAATCTAGAAAAGAGATACTGCCCAAAGCCATTCCATTTCATAACAGATCCAGGCCTTGAATCCTAGTTTTTCTTAAATTCTAAGTTCTCTTGCTCATTGTATATCAAATGACGCATTAACAACATGTAAATTGCCACTATAGCCCGGTGTGGTAGAGGGGTTTGAGAGTATAGGAACAGAGACAAGAGTTTATCTAGGAAGCTTCTTCAGTAGTAGAGGTTATAGCTGTAGTATATTTCAACCAGAGTTGGAGGAGAAAAAAAAAAAAAGATTTAAGAAAAAAAAAAAACACTTCAACAAAAACCCTGACCAAAAACAAACAAAAGAGAAAGCATATGGCATAATGACATATTCAGGTAGATAACTGAAGAAAGCTTAATAAAGAAACTCTTTACAAAGATGTGGGCATAGTTTAGGAAAATCATCACCACCAAGGAATGGTAATCCTGGGTTGTTAAAAATAGAGGCAAATTACTACCTCGTAGGTCCAGAGGACAAAGGATGCTGCCAATACTAGAACTCAAGGAAACGGCTGAGAGAGGTCTGCCCCAGTAACATTGGCCTTAGGTAGAGGGACACAGTCAAGACACATTGATCTCTCAGGGAAACACACAAATCCTATTCTTCTCCTACACGCTGTCTGTGCCTCCTCCAGAAGAAATTTACCTGAAACCAGCAAGTGAGGATCATCACTGATTCAATCTGTAAAAACCAGCCTTCCTGGCACAGAGCAGGAAGAAAGAAGGAAGAGAACAGAAATACAGAGGAAAATGAAATATATCTAGTTCAGGGTCAAATGTCAGGTCCTAGTGACTGATTGGGAGAAGATAAGGAAAAAAGTCAGGGGGACACTAAAGGAGAAAAAACTGTTAAAGAAATGGTTTGGGGTTTGATAAAAAATTAAATCATATTGTAGTTTTCCTTCTGTGTTGGAAATATATCACTTAAATAATGATTCATTCATATTGTCACAAAGGGCAGGAATTTTTTTTAAGGGTTATTATTATTATTATTATTATTATTATTATTATTATAAAGATGTGGGGTACAATTCGGGGTTAGGTATACAGATGTTGATTATGCAGGTACCCTTGCTAATGACATATGCCACTCCCTCCCCTAGCAGTTTCCCTCAACTGCCAATCCCACCCTCACTCCCCTGACAATTTCCCACTACTGCCAAACCCTTTCTTATAGTATTATAGTTGTTCAAGGTCCAGTTATGAGTGAGAACATATGGTATTCTGTTCTTTGTTTCTGTGATAGATCACTGAGTATGATTGACTCTAAATCCATTCAAGTTGCTGTGAAGTCCATATGCCTGTCCTCCTTTATGGCTGCATAATATTCCATTGTGTATATGTACCACATTTTTTTAATCCAGTCCAGTTTTGATGGGCAACATGGCTGGTTCCATGTTTTTGCTATTGTGAATACAGCTGCAGTAAACATACATGTGCAAGTATCTTTTTTGTACAATGATTTGAGTTCCTTCGGGTATATTCCCAATAGGAAAATTGCTGGATCATATTGAAGGTCAATTTCTAGTTCTTTCAGAAATCACCACACTGTCTTCCAAAGAGGTTGCACTAGTTTGCAGTCCCACCAGCAGTGTAGATGCATTCCTTTTTCTCTGCATCCTCATCGACATCTGTTGTTTGTTTTATTACTGATGGTCAATCTTACTGGGGTTAGGTGGTACCTCAATATGGTTTTAATTTGCATAGCTCTAATGATGAGTGAGGCTGAGCACTTTTTCATGTGTCTGTTGGCTGCCTGCATATCTTCTTTTGTGAAGTGTCTATTCATGTCTTTTGCCCACTTTTTAATGGGTTTTTTTTTTTTTTTGCTTTTGACGGGTTTGTGTTCCTTGTAGATCCTAGATGTTAGGCTTTTGTCAGATATACAGTGGGAAAATATTTTTTTCCATTCTATGAGCTATCTCCCTGCTCTCTTGAACTTCCTTTTGCTTTGCAGAAGTTTGTTAGTCTGATGAGGCCGCACTTGTCTATCTTATTCTTAAGGTATGGTCATTTAGGGTCTGAATAAGAATTGGTTGCTAGTTTTCCATAACGGTGTCTCCTGCATTTTTCTAAGATTCTTATAATTTGAGGTTTTACCTGTAGGTCCTTGATCCATTTAGAGTTAATTTTTGTTTATGGTGATAGGTAGGGGTCCTGTTACAATCTTTAGCATGTGATCAGTCAGTTTTCCCAGCACCATTTATTGAATAGGTTCTCCTCTCCCCAGTGGTTGTTATTGGAGGCTTTGTCAAAGATGAGTTGTTGAGAAATTGAGGCTTTGCTTCCGGAATCTCAGTCCTGTTCCATTGGTCTATATGTCTGTTTGTGTACCAATACCAGGCTGTTTTGATTACTGTAGCCTTATAGTAAAGTTTGAAGTCTGGAACTGTGATATCTCCTGCTTTGTTTCTTTTGCTAGAGATTGTTTTGGCTATCTGTGGTCATTTATGTTTCCATATGAATTTTTGTATTGTCATTTCCAGTTCTGAGAAGACTGATGTTGGAAACTTAATGGGTATTGCGTTGAATCTGCAGACTGCCTTTGGTGGGCTGGGCATCTTAACAGTGTTGATTTTTCCTATCCATGAGCATGGAATATTTTTCCATTTGTTTGTGTCTTCTTGGGTTTCTTTGAGCACTGTTTTGTAGTTCTCATTGTAAAGGTCTTTCACTTCTCTGATTAGGAAGATGCTGATGTATTTTTTTGCATGTGTGGCTATTGTGAATGGGATTGTGCTTTTTATTTGGGTCTCTGCCTGCTTGTTGTTGGTGTATAGGAATGCAACAGTCTTTTGCACGTTTATTTTGTAACCTGAGACTTGCCAAAGTCCTTCATCAGTGCAAGCAGGTTTTTGACAGATTCTCTTGGATTTTCAAAGTATAGGATCATATCATCAGCAAAGAGGGATAACTTGACTTCCTCTTTTCCTATTTGGATACCCCTGATTTCCTTCTTTTGTCTAATTGTCTGAGCTAGGACTTCCAACACAATGTTGAACAAGAGGGGTGGAAGTGGGCAGCCTTGTCTTGCTCCAGTTTTCAGAGGAATTGTATCCAGTCTCTGTCCATTTAGCAATATGTTAGCTGTGGTTTTATCGTATTGCTATTTTGAGGTATAGGAACTTTTTTTAAAATGCTGAATAAAATTTCATTGTGTGTACAAACACACACACCTTTCACAATTTCTTTATCCATTAGTCTATTAGTGGACACAGATTGATTCCACATTATTGTGAATAATGCTGCAATGAACATGGGAGCACAGATGTTTCTATGAGGTACTGATTTCATTTTGGGGGGGCATCTGCCCAGCAGAGGGGCTTTGGATCATATGACAGTTCAGATTTTAATTTTTTGAGGAGCCTCCATAGTGGTTTCCATTTAAAGCATATGCAAGTTTTCCTCTTTCTCCACACCCTCACTAAAGCTTATTATCTCTTGTCTTTTTGATAATGGCCATCCTAATAAGTGTGAGGAGACATCTTATTAGGTTTTGATTTGTATTTCTTTGATGATTAATGATGTTGAGCACCGTTTTATATATGTGCTGAGTCATTTATAAGTCTTTGGGAAAATGTCTATTTAAGAGACTTTTGCCCATATTTAAATTGGCTTACTTGGGTTTTTGTTTTTAATTTATAGAAGTTCTTTATATATTTTGGATACAGCTGTTTTCAAATATATAATTTGCTAATCTTTTTTTCCAATTAGTAAGCTTTTTTAAAATATTATTTTATTTTAGATTAGATTCAGGGGGTTCAAGTGTCTGTTTGTAATATGGACATATTGAATAGTATTGGGAACTGGGCTTCAAGTGACCCATTTTCCAAATAGTGAAAATTGTACCCAAAAGGTAATTTCTGAACCCTAACTCCCTTTCTCACCTAGCCCCCTTTTAGAGTCCCCTGTGTCTATTATTTCCATCTTCATGGTCATTTAGTTCCTGCATATAAGTGAGACATGCAGTGTTTGGTTTTCTGTTTCTATGTTAGTTCACTTAGGCTGATGTTCTCCAGATCTATCCATTTTGCTGAAATCACATGATTGTATTCTTTTTAATGGCTGAATAGTATTCTATGGTGTATGCACACCACATTTTCTTTATCCAGTTAATTATTTCTGGGCATTTAGGTTGGTTCCATAATTTTACTATTGTGAATAGTGCTGCAATGAACATATGAACACAGGTATCTTTTTAAAATAATGATTACTTCCTTCAGGTAGATTCCTAAAAGTGGGATTGCTAGGTCTAACAGTAACTATTTTTAGTTCTTTGAGAAATATCCACACTTTTTTTCCATAGAGGTTGAACTTGGTTACAATCCCACCAGCAGTGTATGAGTGTTCCCTTTTTTCCCCACCTGTGCCAACATCTGTTGTTTTTGACTTTTTAATAATGGCCATTCTGACTGGTATAAGGTGATATTTCATTATGGTTTTAATCTGCATTTCTCTGATGACTAGTGATGTTGAGCATTTTTTCATGTTTGTCAGCTGCTTGTGTGTCTTCTTTTAAAAGAGTCTATTTATGTTTTTTATCCACTTTTTGATGGGGTTGCTTGTGCTTTTTCATGTTGAGTTGAGTTCCTTGTAGATTCTAGATATTAGTCCTTTGTCTGAGGCATAATTTGCAAATATTTTCTCTTATTCTGTAGGTTTTCTTTTCACTCTATTGATTATTTCTTTTGCTGTGCAGAAGCTTTTTGTTTAATTAAGCCCCATTTGTTTATTTTGTTTTTGTCACAATTGCTTTTGGGATTTTTGTTATAAATTCGTTGCATAGGCTAGTATCCTGAAGAGTGTTTTCTAGGTTTTTTCCTAGGATTTTTATAGTTTTGTATATGAGGAGATGTAGTGCTACAGTTTTTTTTTTCTCTTATGCATATGGCTAGTCAGTGTTCTCATCACCATTTATTAAATAGACTGTCCTTGCCTCATTGTTTACATTTGTCAGCTTTGTCAAAGATCAGCTGATTATAGGTATGTGGTTTTATTAATGTTATGTATTCTGTTTCATTCTTATTTCTTGTATTATTGTACTAATACAATACTCTTTCAGTTACTATAGCCTTGTAGTATAATTTGAAGTTAGGAAGTATGATGCCTCCACATTTGTTCTTTTTGCTGAGGATTGCTTTGACTATTCGGGTTTTTTGTTTTGTTTTGTTTTGTTTTGTTTTTGTAGGCTGTCTTTCCATTTCGTTGTTTGCTATTTTAGCTGTGCAGAAGCGATTTAATTTTATGCAATCCCACTTGTTTTTTGTTTACCTGTTTGTTTGTTTTTGCTTTTTTAATTATCTGAGCTTTTAATGTGATATCCAAAAAATCATTGCCGAGATCAATATCAAGGAAATTTTTTGCCTATGTTTTCCTATGCGACTTCTTCAGTTTCAAGCTTTATGTTTAAGCCTTAATTCAATTTAAGTCTCAATTCAATTCAAGCCTTTTATAAATATAATAAAATGAATATAATTTATTGTTTGGAGACTATTTCCTCAATATTACTCTTGAGGGAAATATACTTAATCGTAAATCTCATATTATTAATTTGGGGAGAAAAACATTATTTTTAACATTATAACAATATTCTAAGTACTGCATATGGAAAATTAATTGCCAAGAATTGGCACTATCACATAGCAGCAATAAACGCCACACCTGAAGCTGTACTGCTCTAATATTTTCTATGGAATTCTATGCAAGGTGCTCTTGCCATCTCTTTAATTGTCTTTGCTGTGTAAGTAAATGAAAAACAAATCATACCTAAACCATATACAAAAGTGACATTCAAACAAACAGACATATATGTTTAGATTGATATGTATGTGTTAGTCCTTGAAAAGCATTAAATGTCTTTTGGAGCACAATGGTCCACAAAGATATAAATATAGTGTGCTAAAGCCCAATTATTATTTTTCATAGAAATGACTTATTTTATTGGATTTCAAAACTGAATTTCATTAACAAAATTTCTTGCATCTGTTTCTTTTTACAAACATTCCAGGGGAAATATACATATTAAAACAACAAACTCTGTTAAGGTAAGGACTATAGTTTTAATTATGTCAGAAAATATTCTTTGGGTAAATAATAAATGATTGATAAAAATTGATATAACAGTTCTATATTTATTATTTCATATTTATTCTGTCTCTACAATGTGCCAGTCATTTGACCTCACAAGATAGAAGGAACCCTTCCTAGGATCAAGTTCCTTGCATGTTTTCACTTAAGTCTAATCATACTAATCATACATGAGAGAGAGAGAGAGAGAGAGAGAGACAGAGAGAGAGAGAGAATGTACACAGTGGTAGAAAGAGAGTTCATGTTGTTCCATATCCATCAGGAGGTTAGATATTTTAAACAGTGAGAATTTGAAACAAAAAACATTAACATCAGTATTAGAAGTCTTTTAAAAATGTTACTTTTGGGTGCATGTGTGTTACTACACAAATATTCTTAAGCCATCTACTAAGACTGAAGGAATAAAGAGGGAGGGGAAGATTTATCTTAACTTAGAATTTGGAATGACGCTCTGAAACCTGGTACTTAGACTTCAGAGAAGATGGTTCAGTCATTGCTGAAGGAAGCTAGGGCTGGGGCCATGGTTGCTGCTAAAGTGATATTAACAGGATGTGGGACAAGTAGAAAATAACTTCTCCCTTCATTCCACCTTTCAATATCTCTCTAATTGTCCCAATGTCATAGCCATAAGATTACTAGCTGATAAGAAAGTGTGGGAAATAAAGTTTGCGAACTTCCATCTCCATTACAAGACACTATATGGAAGACTGGGCTTGAAACTAAAAGAAAATAGGTAAATAATTGACACAGCCTCTCTTTTGGCTAATCAGCATTTGCATACATTCTTTTACACACATTGGAACTTCCATAAAATAAAAACACATTTTTATCTCTGCCTAACAAGATGCAGTTACTTTTAATGCAAAGTCACTCTTACTCTTCCCAAAAAATGAAAAGACACAAAGTCTTATCATAACCATCTTAAGGAAATATTAATTCTTCTTCATGTTCATTCACTGTCCTTATTATTCTGTAATATAACACCAAATTGTAAAGTTATCATCAATAATAATTTTTATATATTAAATAATAGAGAAAGTGAGAAGGGACAAAATATTAATATATCCAAATAGATAAATGGTAGAGAGAGAGAAAGAGAATAGATGTATACGTTGTGAAATGATTGCATCAAGCTACTTAGCATATGCATTAACTCACATACTTATTTTTGGTGTGGTGAGAACATTTAAAAATCTATTCTCTTAGCAATTTTCAATATATTGCAATTAACTATAGTAATGATGATATGCAATAGATTGCTTGAACTTTTCATCCTAACTGAACTTTTGTGAAAATTTATTAATATTACACATTTATTTTATCATGTTACATATATTATATACACATATATTTTTAGTGATTAATGAAGAAAATGTGCAGAGCTGTTAGACACCTTGTTTCTGTAATTGGTCATAAGCCTACATATAGATATAGATATAGATACAGATATTGATACAGATACAGATATAGATATAGATATAGATATAGATAGATATACACATACACATACACATACATATATGTGTGTGTGTCTTTCCCAATTTATTTCAGGTTCCTCTTGCCATTAGCCAGCACCATAATTGTTCAGGTTTGAGTAATTGGTAGGATAGCTCAAGCTTTCCTAATAGAATGGGCTAAAATCTAAATGGTCTTGACTTTAGTAGGGCTGCATTTGTTTTCATTAATTTTTACTTTTGAATATAGGCATATTAAAGAGAATTCCAGAGAACCGACTTTGTCCCAGACATACGCCTCCATTCTAGAGCAGTAATTCAATTTGCTTTTGGTAATTTGCATCAATCACAGCATCTAGGTGAATTTCTTCCTTGTCTATTGACTCAATGGCAGAAGTTCAAAATGGCTGCATGGCTGTCTTATAATTCAAATAAAACATTTTTATGTACCTATGAAGGTATTCTTCTCTTCAACTAACTAGAGGACCTCATTTTAAAACTGACCTTTAAACAAACAGAGCCAAAAATTGCAAGCAAAGGAATCAACAGTTCCATGGATAGTATTCTAAGTTCTAGCTCTTGATTCCTAGGCCTGTGCATGTTAACTATGGGAGAAACGGCACCATAGATCAGCTGCTCGTGCAAACTATATGCTACATTCTGTATGAGAATGCCCCAGATTTTATAGTGAATAAATTTTACAGCATGAAAAGAAAAATAAAAACTTTTGTTCAATCACCACAGTGTCCTACTATTGATTTGATGTTTTTCATTCTCTATTGTCCCAAATAAATTGTTTTGGTGATATGTGCATGAATCCTTATATTAAATAGTTTCCTAGATTTTTTTTTTTTTTTTGAGTTGGAGTCTCACTGTCGCCCAGACTGGAGTGCAGTGGCTGCTCCCGGCCACCGCAGCCTCGACCTGCTGGGCTCTGTCGATCCTTCCGCCTCAGCCTTCCGAGTAGCCGGAATTACAAGCGCATGCTACCATGCCCGGCTAGGTTTTTTTTATTTATTGTAGAGATGAGGTCTCACCAATTTGCCCAGGCAGGTCTCGAACCCACGGGCTCAGGCAATCCACTCACCTCAGCCTCCCAAAGGCATGGGATTACAGGCTGAGCCACCGAGTCCGGCTCCTAGATTTTTTTATATACTTACTACAAAAGATTATTCTTGTGTTCAGATATAATGGAAAGAAGAATCTTGGTTAACTTTTCTCCCGAGTCCTTGCAAAGGAGAGATGTGAGACTAGATACAAGGTCCTTGTATCCAGAGAGGTAGGGACTTATGAAATTTGGAAAACATCCCATCTGCAATAAACTTACCTGTGCATTCTTAGTTTTCGCTCTTATTTTTATTATCTGCTGCAGCAACTTTTTTTCATTTCTCCCCCTTTAAAAAAACAAAAACAAAAAAACTCTGTTTTTCTTCATCTTCTCCTCTATGGTTTCTGCTTTAGGTCTAACAATTAACAATGATACTCATAAGATTTATTGATTTTTTTAGAAATCTTTAGTAATTAATAAATTATCGCTTAGTTTTATATTGATGATCATAGTCTTTTCATGTATATCCAAATTATTTTTATGACATTATTCCTCAGTTTACTGACAACAGGATTTTTTTTGTGTGTGAAATAATTCTACCTTGGAATGTTATATTTTAGCATAACTTCTTGTTGTCAACATTAGTATGCTAATTGTGATGATGTATTTCATTAGTCTAGTGGTCCATAAGACTGTCTAGGAAGCTCTTGGATAAAGTAGGTCTCTATTAAAGCCTATAGTAAAAGTTAACTTTGTACCATCATCCATTGTAATTCATAACATAACAATAAAAAAAAATCCATGAATGAACTGTGGATTATTTCACTCCATTTTGAAGCTTTAGTTTTACAATTTATTTACTATTATTATTTATTTATGAAACAGTTTATACACATTACTACTTGTATTTTTTTTTTTTTTTTTTTTTTTTGAGTTGGAGTCTCACTCTGTCACCCAGACTGGAGTGCAGTGGCCGCTTCCAGCCACCGCAGCCTCGACCTGCTGGGCTCAGGCGATCCTTCCGCCTCAGCCTTCCTAGTAGCTGGAACTACAGGTGCATGCTACCATGCCTGGCTAATTTTTTATTTATTGTA
>CAUYQG010092473.1:0-12944 GCA_963574415.1 Tarsius wallacei
CCACTCCCAACACTGCCGGAGTCGCATTGTGCCATGCCCCCGTCTCCTGCGCCTCCCTGGCCCCGCTGGCCACTGTAGGTGCCCTGGGGCCCGGCACCCACCTCTGGAGAGGCTCAGGGGGCCGCCTCCACTCCACGTGCCCCAGCCCCACCACAGCTCTCCTCCAGCACATTCCAGCTCTAACAAGTAAAGACACCCACCGACTCCTCCCGTCCCCCTTTTCTATGGAGAACGTTGCCTTATACTCTACTTCAGATGATGAACACTGTGTACTGCGTGTGCTTTAAAGAAGTTTTATTTAATTGTCCCCCTTCCTCTCCTTGCTCTTCACCTCCCAGGTTGCTTTTAGTTGAGGGTTTGGGGAGCAGTGATGAGCATATCATTTTTTCTCACTCCAGCAATTCCCTTTTCTAAATGACACAGCATTTCAGCTCAGACCTGGACTCAGATCACAGCACCTTTGCCCCCAGCCTCTCCCCACTCCCCCCACCCCCGACGGCCCGAGCTCTACCTGTGTACAGTGTATATTGTATAATAGACAATTGTGTCTACTACATGTTTAAAAAACATATTGCTTGTTATTTTTGAGGCTTTTAAATTAAACAAAAATCCAACTTTATTTTTAGTTGTAACTGCTTGAGGTATGTTTTATGAATTAAGTGACAGATTTGTTATCCTTTATTAACGATGTACCTTGTTGGTCAGCACTGGGCTGACAAAAATTTTCTCTTGCTAATAAATTTAGTTGCCTGAGGCAAAATCTGCAACTTGGCCGTTTGGCTTCCTTTCTCTTTCCCCTTGGAGAGCTTGGAGAGGGGACTCCAGAGGAGGGAGCCGTGGTCTCTCACAGGGATCCACGCTGAGACCAAGGTAGGACCTTGCCCTCTTGACCCTTGGCAAATCCAGACCACAGCCTGAAAGGGTCGAAGGCCACATGGACCCGATGACCTTGGCATGAGCCCCCCCAGGGACCTCCAGGGGCCAGGGCCTGACAGAGGTGTTCTGCTTTTTTCTTCCATAAGCCAGTTTTGCTCATACCACAAAGAAGATAACAGCTGATTCCTCCACTCACCTCCCTGACCCCTGGAGGAAGGTTTTGGCCTTAGAGCCCCTTACTAAGAAGCTTGGAGAGAAGAGCCAAAGGGGCTCAGTCCCCTGGCTGCCCTGGGCCACACTCAACCCTGCTCCTATTCTGTCCCCACTGGAAGGGGCCATGCACCCTGTACTGTCCTCCTCCTGGCAAAAACACAGCTCCCCAGGGGCCAAGGTCCCGTCCCAAGGTGAAGGGCCAGGCAGCTAGCAGCCGGGGAACCCAGCCCTACCCAAGAGGGCCCTGGCCACAGATTCTGGTTTCTTCTGTTCCCTGCCCAGCACCCAGGGAGTAGCAAGTTGATTGTGCCTTTTGGTTTCAGCAAGTGCTGCATATCTGAAATTTTGGTGGGGATTGCGGTTTTTTTTTTCTTCCAGAGCTAATTGGAACTTCGGGGCTGGGATATTATGCAGATTAAGGTTGGTGCTAGCTCAGTACATGTGTGAAGTCTCCCTGAGCCCCAAAAAGCATCTGGGCTGAGGGCAGAGGCAAGTCCTCAAGCCTGCAGAGAATAGCAGGTGCTTTTTACTCACCCTCAGAGGACACACCGATTGTTGTGTTCAGGAGTGGAGGCATGTTTTGAGCTGTCCGTTCCCTTACTGTTTCCTTTGTCACAGGCACCTACCTCTGCCAGGTAACCGCTTTTCCTTAGATCCAGTCGACCCTCACACGGCTGAAAAAAGAAACAGGACACAGATCTCAGATGATCCAGGTTCTCTGCCTTGATCCTTCATTGTTAACAGGCAGGGGACCCTTCCTGCCTGGACTGAAGCCCTGTGGATGACGTCAGCCCCCACCTGGGTCCACACTAGCCTAGACATCTCTTCCTCAGCTCCATGTCTGGTCACCTCACTGGCAGCAGGGGGACGGCGTGAGGTGTATTTACTCTCACGAGTGGATCGCAGGACTGGACAAGGGGATTGGTGGAGAGGAGGATATTAACAACTGACCTCTTTTCTGCGGCATGTTTCCCTTGACTTTACTCTCAGGCCCCAAGAATGATCCTTTGCTGGGAGCTGATTTCAAGTCATGTGCTTTATGCTGCAAGTGCAGAAACTGACCCAATTCATCAACATCGCTTGGAAATTGAAGTGCCAGCCCCAGCTGGGCAGAACAAGCCTGCTGGCACATGGGATTTCCCTTCTCAGTGAAACACATGGGATCAAACGTTCTGCCTGACCATCTCTGCCTCCCACAGGACACCTGAGTTAGAAAGGGAGCCAGAAAATGTATTCTGCCTAGCCAAGCACGAGAGCACAGAAAGACCTAGGCGCAAATTAGCCCTCCTCTGGCTTTGAGCTATCCTTTTTTTTTTTTAGATTGAAAAATATAGGCTGGGTGCAGTGGCTCACGTCTATAATCCCAGCACTTTGGGAGGCTGAGGTAAAAGGATTGCCTGAGCCCATGGGTTTGAGACCAACCAGGGCAACTTCGCGAGACCTCATCTCTACAATAAACCAAAAAATTAGCCAGGCATGGTGGCTCATGCCTGTGGTTCCAGCTACTTGGAAGGCTGAGGAGGAAAGATCACCTGAGCCCAGGAGGTTGAGTCTGTGGTGGCCCAGAATGTGCCACTGCACTCTAGCCTGGGTGACAGAGTGAGACACTGACTCAACAAAAATACCAAACAGACAAAAAATAAATAAAGCAATGACCTGATCCATCCTTTATTTGAGAGTTGCAAGGCGGGAACTGTTGTGATACAGCCTAAGCCCACTGAGGCAAGAGGCCTCAGATACCAGCTCCTGATGGGCCCCTGATGAAACTCTGGGGCAGCTTGAGGGTGGGGGCCTCACACCCGTGGTTCCTCCTCTGCCCACTTCCTTCCACAGGGTCATCTGTACCCAAGGCCACCCCTCATGCCCTTCTTTCTGCCCAGCTGGTGCTCAACACTGGCTTGTCCCAGATACTAGGATTCTATGCCTAGAAAAAAAAGGGGCCTTCAGGAGGACTTCCCTCCTGAAGGCAATTCCAGGCATAGTGTGTACTTTTTTTTGGGAGCTGGAGTCTCACTCTGTCGCCCAGGCTGGAATGCAGTGGCATGCTCACGGCCACCCCAGCATCGCCCTACTGGGCTCAAGCGATCTTTCCACCTCAGCCTTCCAAGTATCTGAAACTACAGGCACACATCACCAAGCCCAGCTAATTTTTTTTTCAAATCGTAGAGATAAGATCCTGCCAGGTCGCCCAGGCTGGTCTCGAACCCGTGGGCTCAGGCAATCCTCTCGCCTCAGCCTCCCAAAACGCTGGGATTACAGGCTTGAGCCACCGTGCCTAGCCCATAGTTGTGTACTTTTTAAAAACACCAAACCAGCAAACAGGGCTCACCCCTCCTTCAAACTACTCAGCCCATCTTTGTTTTAATTTACTTTTTTTCTTTGGAGTCGGTGTCTCACTCTGATGCCCAGGTTGGAGTGCAGTGATACACATATTGGCGGCCCCCTCCAGCTTCGATCTCCTGGGCTCAGGTGATCCTCCCACCTCATCCTTCCAAGTTGCTGGGACTGTAGGCGTGTGCCACCACACCTAGCTAATTTTTAAAATTTTTTTGTAGAGACAGGTCTTGCTATGTTGCCCAGGCTGGTCTCAAACTGCTGCACTCAAGCAATCCTCCTGCCTGGGCCTCCCAAAGTGCTGGGATTACAGGCTTGAGCCGGCTGTGAGCCACCATGACCAGGGACTTTTCTCTCTTTTTTTTTTTTTGAGTTGGGAGTCTCACTCTGTCGCCCAGACTGGAGTGCAGTGGCCGCTCCCAGCCACCACAGCGTGGACCTGCTGGGCTCCGGCGATCCTTCCACCTCAGCCTTCCAAGTAGCTGGAACTACGCAACCACGCCCGGCTAATTTTTGATTATTGTAGAGATGAGATCTCGCCAAGTTGCCCAGGCGGGTCTCGAACCCGTGGGCTCAGGCAATCCACTCACCTCAGCCTCCCAAAGGCGCGGGATTACAGGCTGAGCCACCGAGCCCGGCTCTCTTTTTTTTTTTTTAATGTATCTTGTACACATGAACACTCAGTCTATCTTTACAGACATCTTGAGTGCCCTTGTGAGGCCCCATGCTTGTTTGATGATGGCACTAAAGTTACTGCCACCCACACTTGACATATTTTGAGGAAGACAGAATGGGGCAAGAGAAGGGTTCAGACCTAGGCCCAGGGTGGGTGGGTGGACCCCCAAGGGGATGGATGTCCTCATCCAAGTGGCAGAGAATGGGGTATTTTTTATCCCCATTCATCTTCCTGTTGTCCAAACCTGAAATCCCCTCTGAAGTTGCCCCTGCCATGCCCAAAAAAATGGACTCAAGAAGTTAAGCTGTGGATTATTTCAACTCTGAATAAAAGTGAAGCCATCTCAGCCTCCTAAGCCCTGGTCTGTTCTCGGCTCCTTCACCACTAGAACCTTCCTGAGCAGTGGTCTGGGACCCCTCCCCTTCCTCCATCTCCATTTCAGAGTTCTCCCAGTCAGTCCTTCCTCTCGGGGTTCACCTCAATCCCCTTCTTCCTCTCCAGCTTCAAGGGAGACACTCAAATGTACTTTGTTTTGGGGGATTTTTTTTTTCCTTAGAGACGGTCTCTCACGCAGGCTGGCATGCAGTGGTGTGGTCCTAGCTCACTGCAGCCTTGAACTCATAGGCTCAAGCAATCCTCTTTCCTCAGCCTTCCGAGTAGCTGGGTCTACAGACATGCTACTACTCCCAGCTAATTTTTCTTTTTCAAAAAATTTCTTTAGAGATGAGGGAATCTCACTATGTTGCCCAGGCTGGTCTCGAACTCCTGGCCTCAAATAATCCTCCCACCTCAGCATTCTGAGTATCTGGAACTATAGTTGCACACCACTGTGCCCAGCTCTCACATGCACTTTGATTAAATACTAGCCTGCTGCAACTCCAGGGAACAGGAGGGAAACATGGTTTTCAACCATATGGAAAACAGAGCAATACCAGGTCAGCGACCCTCTGCTTAGGGCAAGATATTGAGAAGTGTGTGACTGCAAAACTGGGACACACGGCCCCCACCAAACGGGGTGCGCTTACTCTACTTTGGCCATTTGGTGCTGTATTACAAAGTCAGCTCTTCTGACTTTTGTAAGAGAAGCCAGAAATGTGGCATTTGGGGTGAAATCTTCTGATCTTTAAATGTTGGCTCAATTGTTTAAAAATATAGCAGGTTTTGGCCAGGCATAGTGGCTCACACCTGTAATGCTAGCACTTTGGGAGGCTGAGAGAGGAGGATCACTTGAGGCCGGGAGTTTGAGATCAGCCTGGGCAACACAGTGAGATCCCATCTCTTTTATTTTATTTTTTATTTTATTTTATTTTTTGAGTCAGAGTTTCATTCTGTTGCCCAGGCTGGGGGCAGTGGCATGCTCACGGCCACTGCAGCTTCGACCTGCTAGGCTCAGGCGACCCTTCCACTCCAGCTTTCCAAGTAGCTGGAACTACAAGTGCATGCTACCACCTGCTAACTTTTTGATTTATTGTAGAGATGAGGTCTCACCAAGTTGCCCAGGCTGATCTCGAACCTGTGGGCTCAGGCAATCCTCTCACCTCAGCCTCCCAAAGTGCTGGGATTATACGCATGACCCACCATACCCATCTCTATTTTAAAAAGTTAAAAATAAAAATGAAGCAGGATCAGCTTCAGGCCTCAGGCTAGCAGCTTGTGACTTCTGCATCAATCAGCCCCTCTTCCCTGGCCAGTAACAGCCTCTTAGCAGGGTGTGGTGCTTCACACCTGTAATCCCAGCACTTTGGGAGGCAGAGGCGAGAGGATTGCCTGAGCCCACAGGTTCGAGACCAGCCTGGGCAACTTGGCGAGACTTCGTCTCTGCAATAAATAAAAAAAAATTAGCTGGGCATGGTGGCACATGCCTGTAGTTTCAACTACTTGGAAGGCTGAGGCGGAAGGATCACCTGAGTCCAGCAGGTTGAGACTGCAGTGGCCTGAGTGTGCCACTGCACTCCAGCCTGGGCGACAGAGTGAGACTCCAACTCAACAAAAAAAAACCAACATCCTCTTTACCCCCTCACAGCCCGTACTCCTCAGTCTTTCCTTCCCCAAGTTACAAGATCACAATGGCCAAAACAGAGCTTAACCTGTTGCCCAAGGGATTATCAGTGTGGAAGGAGGCAACCGGCTGATGCTGGGGAACAGCTCGCAGGGGTAAGAGCACTGGGCTGTGTCCGAGGGTTCCAAAACCTGTTGCCTCCACTCCTTCCCTGCCTGAGAGGGGTGAACACCAGCCCAAGCCACAATGACCTCTAGGAAAGTCCTTCCTGGGCACCTTGGATGGCACTGACTACCGCAAGGTAAGGAAACAGGCTTCTCATGGTGGTGGTGTCAGCAAAAAACGCACTGCTCAGCAGTGGAAGAACAGGCTGCAGACCTCCGAGAAGCCGTGGAACATCCACCATGTCGTCAGCCCGGGTTCATCAAGCGACACCTGTGACAGTTCAATAGGCTGGAGTGGCATGAAGTGACCCCGAATTAGGGATCAGCTCTACCTTGGCCTACTGCTCTCCCGCAGGACAGAAAGTGGGCCCAGGTGTTAATCTGCCCACCCACCCCCTCACCCCCAACTGCCCCCAAAGCTTGACATTGTCTCAGTCTCCCTAACTTCCGGTCCAGAGGAGGTCGTCAGTGATGTCCATTGAGGAAGGCAAAAGGTGACCTTATCTCCTCTCCCTAGCCCTGAGGGCCTCAGGATCAGAGGAGGCCAGATCCACCTCCTATCAGCAATGCCCACGGCAGGGTCCCATCAGGCAATGTGTCCTCCACATTGTTTTCCCACGGGCAGGTGGCCTCATTCAGCATAGCAGGGCCACCCACCCCATGCCAGGGAGACTTTGGGGAGACTGGCACAAAGCGGGGAGCACCCTGGGACCCCCCAGGTGATGGTGGGGAAGCGGGCTGGGGTCTCTCTCCCACACACACCCACACCCCCACACACACACACACACACACACACACACACACACACACACACACACGTCACATTAGCAGCACTCTTCCGTACCTCAGGCAAAAGGGAATATGGTGGAAGTTCCAAGTGCACACTGCCCTAAGGGGAACTCATCCTGTCCAAACTCCTTTCCTGTCTCCAAAACCAGCATCACTCCCAAAGTGGGATGGAACTCTCTACTTCCCCACACCACACACCTGATCTAAGGTGGAAGAGACTGGACAAAACAGTGGAAAGACCAAGCACTGTCACAGATGGGACACTAAGGGAACAGGATCACTAAATGCAATGTGGGATCACAGGTTGGACCCCAGAACAGAAAAGGGACATGGGGGGGTGCGGGGAAGGTAAAATCTGGGCAAAGCCTGTAATTTAATTAATAGTAGTGTGTCTATGTTAATTTCCCGGTGTTGATAATTGTGCTAAGGTAGTAAGATCTTACCATTAGAGGAAGCTGGGTGAAGGGTATACGGGAAATCTTTGTACTATATTTGTAACTTTTCTGTAAGTCTAAAATTACTTTAAAAAAAAAACAACTTTACTTCAAGAAATTGAATAGGCCAGGCACAGTGGCTCATGCCTATAATCCCAGCACTTTGGGAGGTGGAAACAAGAGGATTGCCTAAGCCCAGGATTTCAAGACCAGCCTGGGCATCATAGCGAGACCTCATCTCTATAAGAAATGAAAAAATTAGCCAGGTGTGGTGGCGCAAGCCTGTGATCCCAGTTACTTGGAAGGCTGAGGCAGAAGGATCACCTGAACCCAGCAGGTCGAGGCTGCGGTGGCCGTGAGCATGCCACTGCACTCCAGCCTGGGCAACAGAGTGAGACTCTAACTCAAAAAAAGAAAAGAAAAGAAATGAAGACACATTAGAAGAAAATAGGCAGTGCCCAATTCCCAAACCCACATGCAGACTCTTGTTTCATACTGAAAAACCAGTGTGACTCTCTGTAAAATAAAATTCTGCAGTATATTTTCTATACTTTCTCAGAAATAGAGTAATAATTTTACGAAGTTGTGGAGGAGAGATAGCAAAGTATTTAAGAAAAAGCAGGAACAGGCTGGGCGTGGTGGCTCAGCCTGTAATACTAGCACTTTGGGAGGCCAAGATGAGAGGATTGCCTGATCCCAGGGGTTCAAGACCAGCCTGGGCAACTTGGTGAGACCTTGTCTCTACAATAAATCATAAAAACTAGCCAGGAGTGGAGGCGTGCGTCCGTAGTTCCAGCTACTTGGAAGGCTGAGGTGGAAGGATCACCTAAGCCCAGCAGGTTGAGGCTGCAGTGGCTGCGAGTGTGCCATTGCACTCCAGCCTGGGTGACAAGAACGAGTCTCCAACTCAAAAAAAAGAAAAAGAAAAAGCAGGAACAGTAAAAAATTCCTTTCTCCCACTCAGAACGCCCCTGCTGGCAGTTCCATGAGTAGCAGTAGCAGCAGCCAGCAGGCTTGTTCTCCCTCTGGTTGGGCACTGTTGGGCTGCTTTTGTGCTCCAGACGCCAAAGCCAACCAAGCAGAAAAGCACACAAGCCTACGTCTTATCTTCAAAACAAAGGGGAAAACATAAAAAGGCAATCCATTGCCAACTTCTTCGCTAATCGCCAAGGGAAGGAGAAGCTGTCAGCATCTAGCTCTTTTGTCTCCCCATCTGGTCTTCAAAAACAGGAACTAAGCCAGCTCGGTGGCTCAGCCTGTAATCCCACACTTTGGAAGGCCGAGGTGAGTGGATTGCCTGAGCCCGCAGGTTCAAGACGTGCCTGGACAACTTGGCGTAGACCTCATCTCTACAATAAATCAAAAAATCAGCCGGGCGTGGTAGCGTGCGCCTGTAGTTCCTGCTACTTGGAAGGCTGAGGCGGAAGGATCGCCGGAGCCCAGCAGGTTGAGGCTGCGGTGGCAGGGAGCGGCCACTGCACTCCAGTCTGGGCGACAGAGTGAAACTCCAACTCAAAAAAAAAAAAAAAAAAAACAGGAACTAGGCACTCTGGTTCAACAATATCACAGGATAATATTTAAATCGTCATGTCTAAAAGCCTGGCCGTAGGCTTATTTTCTCATCACCTTGCTCCAGGGCACTGCCCCAAGCTTCCCAAGTCTTTACTCCATTCTTCATCTGGCAAATACTCATTTAGACAGATCAAGAATCCATTCCCAGCCAGGTACGGTGACTCATGCCTGTAATCCCAGCACTTTGGGAGGCAGAGGCAAGAAGATTGCCTGAATCCAGAAGATCGAGACCAGTCTAGTAAACTTGACAAGACCTCATCGCTACAATAAATAAAAAAATTAGCTGGGTGTGGCAGCGTGTGCCTGTAGTTCCAGTCACTTGGAAGGCAAAGGTGGAAGGATCCCGAGCCCAGCGGGTAGAAGCTGTGGTGGCTGTGAGTGTGCCACTGCACTCAAGCCTGGGCAATAGAGTGAGGCTCCAACTCAAAAAAAAAAAAGCCCACTCCCTTACAAAGCCTTTCCTGACTGTTTGACCCCCTTCTTTTTGCTCCTTTTTACCTTACAGAAACATCTGTTCAAATATCTGCAATGCTTTAGCTCACAGATCTGCCTTCCCTTAAACTAAAAGCCCTTTGTAGGCAGGAACCATGTCATCATCTTCATCTTAGTATTCTCAGCCCTAGTTCCATGCCTGGTCCAAAGGAAGTCTTTAACAAATGTCTACTTAATGAATATATGAGTATGTATCTGCCCCTACTAATCTGAGCTCTTGGCTTTTAAGCAAACTACTCCAACGATCTTAGTTTTGGTGGCCTAGAATCCAAACCCAGGGTAGCAGGAGCCCAGCAGTGCTAAGAGTGTGGCCCCATGAACAAAACTGTTTCAGTTGAAGAGCACTAACTATTGCGTACACAGGTTCAACCGCACTGGCTTGGGAAGAGGGGAGGACAGCAATGTTCGTATATGGAAAGCCAACCTCAACAAAAAAGTAAGTCCAGGCAACTCTCTGTCAATTATACTGAGGAAGGAAAATGTTGCACAAAAAATTCCAACCAGTGGTGAATCCATAGACCAATCACTAAGCCTTGAGACATGCATTATATCTTGGCAGCAAATTTGTCTTCCAGATTCTATCTGGCTCAATACATGTAATAAAGTATGATAGGCACTTAATGCAGACACCCGCAGGCCAGGACGTTCCCCTTACCTAGCACAGTTCTGGGTGCCTGCCTAGATGGCTCTTGAAGCTCCCATCCTGATGTTGTAACCAGAGCTACAGAGAGCCTCCACCCAAGGCTGCCCCAGCTAGGTCAAAGCCAGATTGGGCACTGGCAGGTTTCCCATTTCTCAGCCCTGTGTCCATAGCCTGGAAAGGGTCTTGCACAGGCACCTGCTCCCCAGTGCACTCAGTCAGCTATTGCTGGTGTTAACCTAAGGACTAGTCTCCTACTACCTAAGATGGGCAACATGTGAAAAAGGAGAAACTTAGCAAAGATGGGAGAGGCCCAGGAGAGACGGGGCAGTGGCCATCTATCAGGACACTGGTTAGTGTGAACTCCAGTGCACCATGACAGGAGAAACCACAGCAAAGGGAGCAGTATGCTCTGACTCCTGTATAAAGAAATGAAGCTGGAAGGAGGGGGTTCAGAGCTAGAAAAGGAAAACCACTGTGGTCTGGGATGTCTTGGTTCCAAATTTCTCTCTTCCCACTTCTCATTCAGCCATCTCCCTTCTCACCTGACAGTCTCTTCCTGACCTCACTGCATCTCCCCAGTCCCTAGAGGTCCACAAGTCACTCCAACCTCTCCCACTCTCAAGCCTCAATATCTTCCTCCACACAGATCGCCCCTCTCTCTATGTGTCCCCATCACCTTTCCATTTTTCCTTTCCCAATCCACCAGCTTTCCCTCCCTTCTGCTCTGAGCTCGCCTTCGGGTACCTACTGTGGGCCAGCCACTTAATACTGACCACTCCCCTCAAGTCCCCAGGGACTGATCGCCCGCCCGCCTGAACTGCAGCGGTCCCTTCCTATACCTTTAACCAGCCTCCACGTGCGTGGTAACGGCGGCGACAGCATTTCCTTGTCTCCGTGCTCCCGCCCCCGGAGGCGCTGCCCATTGGTTGCAGGGCCCCTCGTTCTCGCTCTCATTGGCCTCACTCCGGAAAACTCCAGCCAATGACATATCAGCACCTGTCTCCCTCCTCGATGCTGGACTCCCATTGGCTCCGAGGGCTCAGAAGCTGTCAGCTTGGCTGGAAGACGAACAAATCTTTGCTCCCCCGGGGTAGAATCCCGGGCTGGGAAATCGGTTCCGAACCCCTCGGAACACGGCGCCGAGCGACGCCGGGTCACGTGGGCGGCGGTCCCCCCCACCCCATGACGTACGGGCTGCGGAGCGTCACCGCGACGTTCGGGCGACCTGCCGAGTGGCCCGGCTACCTCCGTCACCTGTGTGGCCGCAGTGCTGCCATGGACCTGGGACCCATGCGCAAGAGTTACCGCGGGGACCGAGAGGTGCCGCCTCCGGGCAGGGCCTCCTACGGGGAGAAGGGGGCGGGGGAGGGGGCCCCGAAATCGTATACAGGAGGTGGGGATTGGAAGCGCCCCAGAGGCTTGTGGGGCCACCTTGTGGAGCAAGGAGGTTTGGGGGCCACCCTCATGGGAGGAGTGGGGAGTCAAACAACTACCGGGAGAGGGAGTCTGGGGAAACGTGGGTGAAAGTGGGTTCAAGAGGCAGTTTTTCCGTTGCCTGGTCGGAATCAACCTCTGTGGGCCTCAGTTTCCCCGTCTGCCATGGACTTAGATATTTGTTAAGTGCTTAGAACAGTGATAAACAGCTTACAAAATATTTGATAAATACATAATTGGCATATGGGGGAGGCGTAACAGCCCACAGGGGAGGGGAGGAGAAACTCTCAGCTTTTGCCTTCTGTACCTTCTGCTCACTGCTTGCAGAAATTCTTTTCCTTTTCCCTCCTCAGGATACGAACCAAGAGAACTGTTTTGAAATTGGGGTCCAGAGCCACAGTTAAAGATTTGGTTGCATGAGAGCATTTCTAGAAGTGCTTATTTAAAATGTAGCTTTTCATGAAGCCTTACACCTACTGATTGAGAAATTATGAGAATGAAGCCCAGGAACCTCTTTTATTTCTTCAGGCTTTCCTAATGATTCCCATATGCAGACAGGTTTAACACCCATGCCATGAAACCCTGATTCAGCCATCACTAGCTGTGGGACCTTTTTAGGCCTATTTCTTCACCTATAAAATGGACACAGAATCTACTTCTTGGGTACTGTTTTTTATTATGAGGTCATTGTTACAAGGACTAAAAGAGTTGATATTTGAAAAGTGCCGGTGCATAGTAAACACTATGTTTATTATGTGAAATAAGGCTGGCTGCAGTAGCTCAAGCCTGGAATCCCAGCACTTTGGGAGGCCACCGCTGGAGGATCTCTAGAGGCTAGGAGTTCAAAACCAGCCTGGACAACATAGCAAGACCCCATCTCTTAAAAAAAAAAAGTTTTTAAATTAACCAGGCCTGGTAGATCCACCTGTAGTCCCAGCTAGTTGGGAGGCTGAGGTGGGAGGATCACTTGAGCCCAGGAATACTATAATCATGCCACTGCACTCCAACCTAAGCAATAGAGCACAACCTTGTCTAAAAAATAAATAAAACTCCCTTCCCAGGCATTTGAGGAGGCTCATCTGACTTCCCTGGACCCAATGAAGCAATTTGCTACCTGGTTCGAGGAGGCTGTTCAGTGTCCTGACATAGGGGAAGCCAACGCCATGTGTCTGGCTACCTGTACCAGGTGGGCATAACCGTGGGCCCCTCTGTGGGTGGGTACAGATGAAATAGGAAACTTAAAAAGCTCTCAACTCATAGCCACCAACTTTACGGCTCCAGCTCTGTTATTAACATGCTGTGTGTTGGCTGGGTGCGG
>CAUYQG010092476.1:0-10980 GCA_963574415.1 Tarsius wallacei
AGTCTCACTCTGTCACCCAGACTGGAGTGCAGTGGCACACTCCCGGCCACCGCAGCCTTGACTTGTTGGGCTCCAGCGATCCTTCCGCCTCAGCCTAAACTCAGGCAACACACTCACCTCGGCCTCCCAAAGTGCTGGGATTACAGGCTGAGCCACCGAGCCCAGCCCAAACATTCAGTTCATTGCAGTGTCTTTATTATTTGGTCAGAGTCTACCAACTCTCCACCTAGGAAAATAACAGTCTTATGTCTTAAAACACAGGGGAAAAGAAAAAAAATTATTTCACAATTGATGAAAACATGTTGCTATAAATTTGGTGTATAATTCTGAGCTGAATATTGCATTTTGTTATTCTGCTAGAGTGTCATGTTATTTTCACTAATCAATGAAACAACGGGCATTTATTAATCAATAGACTCAGAACTGAGCTAAATCCCATGGAGGAAGCAAAAGAAATATAAACACTTAAAAAGCCAACAAACATATCACCAAATTCATAAAAATTTCTTCCCTTTGTTTGATTTGTAAACTAGTTACAAAAATAATTTAAGGTTGGGTGTGGTGGCTTATGCCTGTAGTCCCAGCACTTTGAGAGGCCAAAGTAGGAGGATTGCTTGAGTCCAAGAGTTCAAGACCAGCCTGGGCAACATAGCAAGCCCTTTGTCTCTACAGAAAATTAAAATAATAATAACTTAAAAGTTTTTTGTGACAAATTTGAACCAACAGTTATTAAAAATTGTATGAGAAGTATTATTTGATCAAGAACATTTTAATTTGGAATGTGTGTTGCATTTATTTCAGATTTGGCGCGTAGAAAGCAATGGTAGGGTGCAAATTGACCCCAACTCATATGGTGAATTCTATGGTGGTGACTGCTACATTATACTCTATACTTATCCCAGAGGACAAATTATCTACACATGGTAAGTCTACCTCTAGCAAAGATCTCAGTTTTCACAGAGTCCAGATTTTGCTCCAAAGTATTAAATTCTGTGCAGTATGGGGTAGAATAATTCTGTAATTACCCTGGTGAGATTTGTAGAGCATACACATGATATTTTATTTCAACATGCTTTTGACTCTGTTTTGTAGCTGTTGTCCTCAGGCAGGAGGAGTTACATAAAGTCATCCTGTCTAGCCTAGGAAAGAAGTCTTGACATCCTCAACAGTAGTGTTCTCTTAGTGATATGTCCTTGAATATCTCATCTTGTCTACAGGCTAACACTCCAGCGACAAACATTGGGTACCATGTCTTCTTCTTATTAAAATTCACAGAAGGCCGGACTGGGTGGCTCAGCCTGTAATCCTACACCTTGGGAGGCCGAGGTGAATGGATTGCCTGAGCCCGCAGGTTCAAGACCTGCCTGGGCAACTTGGCGAGACCTCATCTCTACAAAAATCAAAAAATTAGCCGGGCGTGGTAGCGCACGCCTATAGTTCCGGCTACTTGGAAGGCTGAGACGGAAGGATCGCCGGAGCCCAGCAGGTCGAGGCTGCGGTGGCCGGGAGCAGCCACTGCACGCCAGTCTGAGCGACAGAGTGAGACTCCAACTCAAAAAAAAAAAAAAAAATTCGCAGAAGCACATCTTGATTGGAGCCGCAGGGAAAGCTGCAGGTTTGCAGTAAGGCCAACCCTCTGGGAGATATGATTTGTGACTTTATTTCCTACTCCAGAGGCATCAAATTGATGCATCCTTATTCTTTGCTCCCATTCAGTTCACGAAAATAGTGAAAAAAAAATGGCATCATATCCACATCTTATGTGACTTTGCATGCTGATTTGAACTATTTGAATCTAGGTTTACTTAGAGTCAATATCAATGGAGGAGGAAGTGGCCAAATGCCCAACCAAGTTATTTTTATATATATATATATATATATTTTTTTTTTTTTTTTTTTTTTTAAACATAGGCTACGGAAAACAGTGTGGCAACTTCTAAAAGATCTGACAACCAAGTTATTTAAGTACATTCACTACGCTGGGCCATTTCAAGGGATAGGGATTCTATAGCAAATCATTTTATATGAAATTCTCTAACTTTTTATAAAGTGAAATCAGGTAAAATAGTATATTGCCAAGAAGACTGGAAAAAAGAAAATAGTTCTCCTAAAAGATCTTAAAGCTGAGAAATGTGTACGGAAGCTTCCATGGCAGGGCAGGAGCCTACCTTTGCCTACATGATGATGACAACCTTTAGACTAATTGAGTGTCCCATATTCAGGACTCTGCAAATATGGTGACATTTCTCTTTGGTGAACCTTACATGCAAAGACAGAATCACAGCTGCTCCCACGGTCTGACTAGGTGCACTGCTCAGTGCCTTGAGCCCAACCAAGTTTAGGAGATGGGATGATACCCAAAGGGTTGTCTGGGAACCAGAAGCGTCGGTATCACTGGAGCTTGTTAGAAATGTAGAATCTCAGGCCCCACCTTTGACCCACTCAAACAAAACCTGTGTTTTTAACAAGGACCTCTGGTGACTCATATGAGCTTTAAGGATCAACAGGCACTGCCTGAAGTAGTGGTTCTGGCTGGCCTGGCGTGGTGACTCATACCTATAATCCCAGCACTTTGGGAGGCCAAGGAGAGAGGATTGCCTGAACCCAGGGGTTCGAGACCGGCCTGGGCAACTTGGTGAGACCTCATCTTTACAATAAAACAAAAAATTAGCTGGGCATGATGGCATGGGCCTGTAGTTCCACTACTTGGAAGGCTGAGGCAGAAGGATCGCCTGAGTGGGTCAAGACTGCGGTGGCCATGAGCGTGCCACTGTACTCCAGCCTGGGCGACAGAGTGAGACTCCAACTCAAAAAAAAAAAAAAAGAAATACTTGCTGCACATTGGAATAACCTGAACAGTTTCTCAGAAATTCCAGTGCCCCTCATCCCACACCAAATAAACCAAAATCTTAGGTGAGGGGACTCCTTAGATTCTAGTGTATATCACAGCATTAATGAGAGCCACTGCACCCAGGGACATCTCTGATGCCACAGTCACTCCCTATCCTGTCTTAGATGAATGCATTCAGCGATTAAGCTCCATGGTTAACATGTCGTCTTGATAGCAATCATTTTTTGAGCAGCATGTTTTTGCCAGCAAAGTGCTAGATGCTTCCATGTCTTATCTGTTTTCCAAAAGGTGGAGAGGGGAGTTTAGACAAGTTAAGTAATTTTACCCAAAGTCACAGCTGTTGAAATTGATGAAGCAACATTTCAAAATTTAATCTATGGGTGTCTTTAATTCTAAGGCCTGAGTATAGTTATACCAGATAGGTATGTCCTTATTTTGCAATTTCCTTTTCTGAAATTTTAATTCAGAAAAGTGTTTGTGCAAATCATGACACCTACAGGGTTAAATTAATTATTTCTAGTCAGCTTTTCTTCTTCATTCTGTTTTATTCTCTTCTTTTCTCTTTTACATTCAGGGGTAAACATGCATGTTCATTACACGGACATATTGTATAGTGGCGGGGGTTGGGTCTTAGGTGGCCCATTTCCCAGATAGTGGACACTGTGTCCCATTGGTAGTTTCTGAACTGTAGCCTCCCTCCCCATCTCCCCCCTTATTGATGTCCCTGGTGTCTATTTTTTCCACCTTTGTGCATGGTCTTCCCCTTAATTCTCTTTTAAATGTAAAAAATATATCATTGTGGCACTTAGATCAAACAAACAAAAAGATTAAGCAAGAGATTCAAGAGAATGTTTTGAAGAATTAACGATTTGAAATCCATGTAAATACCTATGTGGATATAATTAAAATAGACCAAATCAGGTTATAACTTGTACATGCAGTAGCTATTCCTCAAATCATTTGAAAGTGTTTATTGAGCACTTCATGTACCAAGGGTCATGCTAATTGTTGGTGATACAGTGGAGGAAGAATCAAATATGACCTATAACTTCAAGTGCTTATGTTTAAAGAGAAGCAGTTGATTTGAAGGTATTTTTAGTTCAAGATAAAGGATATTGGCCTGGCTCAGTGGCTCAGCCTGTAATCTCAGCACTTTGGGAGGCTGAGGCGAGTGGATTGTCTGAGCCCGCAAGTTTGAGATCGGCCTGGGCGATTTGGCGAGACCTCGTCTCTACAATAAATCAAAAATTAGCCGGGCATGGTAGCGCGCACCTGTAGTTCCAACTACTTGGAAGGCTGAGGCGGAAGGATCGCCGGAGCCCAGCAGGTCGAGGCTGCGTTGGCCGGGAGCCCTCCAGCCGGGAAATTAAGATCGGATCAAAAGAGTCAATATCAACCCGCTGATGGAGGAGGAAGTGACCAAATGTACAACCAAGTTATTTAATTGCATACACCACTCTGGGCTATTTCAAGGGATAGGGATTCTGCAATAAATTGTGTGCTGAAATTGTGCCAGCAAGAAGGCCCTTACCAGACAGGACACCTGGACCTCGGACTTCTCAGCCTCCATAACTGTAAAATAAACTTATTTTCTTAATAAATTATCCAGTTTTGCTAGGCTTAGTGGCTCAGCCTATAATCCTAGTACTTTGGGAGGCCAAGGTGAGTGGATTGCCTGAGTCCGCGGGTTTGAGACCAGCCCGAGCAACTTGGCAAGACCTCATCTCTACAATAAGTTAAAAAGAAAAATTAACCTGACATGGTAGTGCGCACCTGTAGTTCCAGCTACTTGAAAGACTGAGGCAGAAGGATCCCCTGAGCCCAGCAGGTTGAGGCTTCAGTGGCCATGAGCGTGCCACTGCACTCTAGCCGGGGCGATGGAGTGAGACTCCAACTCAAAAAAATAATAATAATTATCCAGTTTCAGATATTCTAAGCAACAGGAAACAGACTAAGACAAGGTCCTAGAAAAGTGTCATCTAAGTGGGAGTAGTCATGGGAACTAGATGGGCAAACACACAGAGAAGTTGGTTCAAGCAGTGCAGTATAAAGTGTACTCTAACCTACTAATCATAAAGCATGGCTGGAGCACATCTAGGGAACAAAAGATAAAACCAGAGGAACTGTAAGCTGTGCTGGGAAGGATGAACTTTATTTTCAGGTCACTGGAGGCCACTCAAAGAGCTTGCACAGGGCGGTTACACGATTGTTTTTCATTTTAGAGAGATCATTCTGGTTGAGATTTAAAGAATGGATTGATGGAGGAAGACTGCAAGCAGGGAGACCATGGGGCATGTGTAGTAATAATCCAGCGTAATAATAATGTGGCCTGAATTTAGTGTAATGACCACTGGGAAGGAAAGAATGGGACACATTTGCAAGATGTTAAGGTGTTGACATCAGAAAGACTGGTTGTGGGGAGTAGAGAAGATGACAAAAACGAGGAAGACCTCTCAGGTTTCTAGTCTGAGTGGGTAGCGTTTTATTTACTGAGTGGGTAGCGTTTTATTTAAATTCTCAGGAGGAGGACAAATGTGGCCCACACTGTAAACAATTCAGGGGAGAAAGAAGACAATGAGAATGCACCACACTATTAACAGTCATTTCATTTTCTTCTTTCTAATTTGAAGTATTTGACCTTATTATGATGAGAATCTATACACTTTGTGGATATCAAGAATGTAAATTAGATACTTGAGAGTACTTTTGTGAGCTTGCCATTAAAATCATGAATGTTAAGCATGTATGTTTGTTAATGTTGTATGGTTTGTGGAACTTTGAAAGTTTCCAGAAAGGCAGTGAAGAAGCATTTAGAAAATAAGCAGTTCTCTTGAAGACTGGCTTTCAAATTAAACCAAAGAAGAAATCATGTCAAAGTAGATTGCTTTTCTCTCTCTCCCTCCTTTTCCCTGTCTCTCTCTCTCTCTCTCTCTCTGTCTGTCTGTCTCTCTCTCTGTCTCTCTTTAGCATAGGATTTCAAAATTAGAAACAAAGAGCAATGATATTATGTCTTGATCATAGTGGAACTCTTGATCTGTTGTGTCATAGATCCATAAAGCAAACCAGTTTGAACCTGTGTGGATGGGAATATGGTACTTTGACAGGCACAAGAAGGAGAAGATTCAAGATAAGTAGTGAAGTATTTAAGAGTGTCAGGAAACAAACGTTGGGCAATGTTTTTCAGGTTTGCTGGTTGAAATATGCCAAGAAAAAAGAGCAAATGAAGACAAAGTTTGGGTGATACTGTCTGTTAGGCGGTTGAATATTTTTCCCCAGGACAAAAGCAAAATGGAAAGTAGCCATTTTTAACAACAGCTGAGCCTGAAAACTCAGGAAACAACAGATGTGACCAAGAAATCATGCACAATAACAGACCCTGCTGTGGACTGTCACCAAAACAGCTCTGTCTGTGTCCCTCTGGGTAGCTCACAGAGGTGTTTGTTAGCATGATAGCTTCATGGAAAATGTAGGCTATTAACACTAAAAGACTACATTTCTGTGGATGTCTTCATTAGGAAAAGCATTTTTTACTTTCTTCCAAACATGTGTGCTTGGTTTTTTGCACCTCTCTGTAGAACATTTTTACATCAACCATTTGCCTGTGCAGGTCCTATGGAAAATTCAGTGATAAGATATGCACAGCCGGGCTTGGTGGCTCAGCCTGTAATCCCGTGCCTTGGGAGGCTGAGGTGAGTGCATTGCCTGAGCCCGCGGGTTCAAGACCCGCCTGGGCAACTTGGTGAGACCTCATCTCTACAATAAATCAAAAAATCAGCAGGGCGTGGTAGCGCGCGTCTGTAGTTCCAGCTCCTTGGAAGGCGGAGGCGGAAGGATCGCCGGAGCCCAGCAGGTCGAGGCTGCGGTGGCCAGGAGCGGCCACTGCACTCCAGTCTGGGTGACAGAGTGAGACTCCAACTCAAAAAAAAAAAAAAAAAGATATGCACCCTGCTCCCGTGTTTTGATGTGTGTGTTGCCCAGCATGGTGGGTTATTTTAATCTGTTCTGAGTATGAAACAGGTTACTGCCAAGATTTCAGAAGAAAATATATGATTTTTTTTTTTTTGAGTTGGAGTTGCACTCCGTCACCCAGGCTGGAGTGCAGTGGCACGCTCACGGACATTGCATCTTCAACCTGCTTGACTTAGTTGATCCTTCTGCCCCAGCCATCCAAATAGCTGAACTACAGGCACGTGCCACCATGCCTGGTTAATTTTTTTATTATTATTATTTATTGTAGAGATGAGGTCTCGCCAAGTTGCCCAGACTGGTCTCAAACCCATAGGCTCTGGTAGTCCTCTAGCCTCAGCCTCCCAAAGTGCTGGGATTATAGGTGTGGGCCACCGTGCCCGGCCAAAAATATATGATTAACTTTCAAAATAGAATTCCAAGTTTAGTATTTTTGTTGCTAATCCTTAGCCAGCTAGAGATGGGAAAGTTGGCTAAGAACAAACAATGCTTAGAAGGCTTAGGCTGAGCCGGGCTCAGCCTGTAATTCCATGCCTTGGAAGGCTGAGGTAAGTGGATTGCCTGAGCCCGCGGGTTCGAGACCCGTCTGGGCAACTTGGCGAGACCTCATCTCTACAATAAATAAAAAAATTAGCAGGGCGTGGTAGCGTGCGCCTGTAGTTTCAGCTACTTGGAAGGCTGAGGCGGAAGGATCACCAGAGCCCAGCAGGTCGCGGTTGCAGTGGCCATGAGCGGCCACTGCACTCCAGTCTGGGTGACAGAGTGAGACTCCAACTCACACACACACACAAAAAAGAAGGCTTAGGCTGTTTGGGGTTTGGTTTTGTTTTATTTTTTTCCACACAAACTCATCAAACAGGTACATCCTCCAGAAGTTGCTTGACAGGTTAAACTGAGACAGTTACAGACACAAGCTGGCCTAGAAAGAAGCTGCTAATGAACTGGACAGATGGACTAATTGACCTTTCTCTGGGTCCTGACAGTTTATCCTCCAGCGCAGCTTTACTAATAATTCCTTTGCGAATCCTTAGAATGACAAAATGGGGTCTCTTCTTTGCCTACTTCTGATGAGTATTTTCTTCTTGATACTTCCGAGTTCCAGACATTTGGTTCTGTGCTCACCAGATATTCATAGAAAGGTAAAATGCCTTTAATGTGCAACCCATAGGCTGGGCGCTGTGGCTCAAACCTATAATCCCAGCACTTTGGGAGGCTGAGGCGAGAAGAGTGCCTGAGCTCTGGGGTTCAAGACCTGCCTGAGCAACTTGGTGAGACCTCGTCTCTACAACAAATCAAAAAATAAGACGGGCACTGTGCACACACCTGTAGTTCCAGTTACTCGGAAGGCTGAGGCAGAAAGACTGCCTGAGCCCAACAGGTCAAGGCTGTGGTGGTGTGAGCGTGCCCCTGCACTCTAGCCTGGGTAACAGAGTGAGACTACGACCCCAAAAAAAGAAAAAAAAAATTGCAGCCGGGCTTGGTGGCTCAGCATGTAATCCCAGCGCTTTGGGAAGTTGAGGTGAGAGGATTGCCTGAGCCCGCAGGTTCGAGACCCGCCTAGGCAACTTGGTGAGACCTCATCTCTACAATAAATAAAAAAAATTAGCTGGTCATGGTAGCGCGCGCCTGTAGTTCCAGCTATTTGGAAGGCTGAGGCGGAAGGATCGCCGGGGCCCAGCAGGTCGAGGCTCCCAGCCACTGCACTCCAGTCTGGGTGACAGAGTGAGACTCCAACTCAAAAAAAAAAAAAAAAAAAATGCAACCTATTAAGTTTGGCTCATATTCTTGTACTTGGATGGATCATTTTTCACTATGAAGACAGAGTCACCAAAATAGGTAGCTACAACTTAGAATCAGATGGACTTAATTACTTAGCTAAGTTAGGTGAGAAATGAAAGCCCAATTTATTTAAAATGGAGATTAAAATGCCTACTACATATAGCTCTAGACAATACACAGGACAATTCCGGGCTCAATGTTAGTAGTTCTTTGGAAAAAAAAATAGTAGCTTTGACAGCTCATATTATGTTAAAACACTGTCTTCTTGATCTTTCATGGTCACTTGTCTCTGATTGCTGTGCCTATATGAGAAGATCTTAAAATTTAAAGACAAGCTAACTTATTTTACTTTGATTCCTCTAGGCAAGGAGCAAATGCAACACGAGATGAGCTGACAACATCTGCGTTCCTGACGGTTCAGTTGGACCGGTCCCTCGGGGGACAGGCTGTGCAGGTTGGGATATTTTTACCCCCCCCAACTGACACATGTTAAAGTCTTGGTAGCTCAGTTTCTAGCTACAGCTCACCTCTACAGTTGGGATGGAATTTGACATTTTTTTGATATTAACTTTTTTTTCTTTTCTTTTTTTTTTTTTTTGAGTTGGAATCTCACTCTGTCACCCAGACTGGAGTGCAGTGGCACGCTCCCTGTCACCGCAGCCTCTATCCGCCAGGCTCCGGCATCCTTCCACCTCAGCCTTCCAAGTAGCTGGAACTACAGGCACGCGCTACCACGCCCGGCTAATTTTTTATTTATTGTGGAGATGAGGTCTCGCCAAGTTGCCCAGGCGGGTCTCAAACCCGCGGACTTAGGCAATCCACTCACCTCAGCCTCCCAAAGCATGGGATTACAGGCTGAGCCACCGAGCCCAGCTATTAACTTTTTTTTAATTTGGGAATTCAGATATTTCTAATCTCATGTTGTGCTAGTTCTCTCAAATTCTGTAGAAAAGGGAGCAAACAGAAGCAAAATAAAAACAAAAAACGATTAACAGATTTAAGAGCCCCAAAGCATCTTCCCATTAAAATCACACCGTATGTCAGTGATAATCACTTGACATTAAAACGGTTTTACCTTTGGCTGGGATCGGTGGCTCAGCCTCTAATCCCAGCACTTTGGGAGGCCAAGGCAAATGGATTGCCTGAGCCCACAGGTTCAGGACCAGCCCAGGCAACTTGGAGAGACCTTGTCTCCACAATAAAATAAAAAATTGTCCAGGCGCGGTAGCACGCTTCTATAGTTCCAGCTGCTTGGAAGGTTGAGGTAGAGGGATCACCAGAGCCCAGCTGGTCGACTCTAGGGTGGCCGTGAGTGTCACACTGCACTCCAGTCTGGGTGACAGAGTGAGACTCCAACTCAAAAACAAACAAACAAAAAAAAAAAAACAATTTTACCCGCTGTATCACTTCCTACTGTTGATAAACAGGTCTGTTAAGCAGAACAATGCCCCCAAGATATTCACGTCCTCATGCTCAGAACCTATGACTATGTTATGTTCCCAAGCAAAGGAGCGTTAAAGTTGGAGACGAAGTTAGGGTTACTCATCAGCTGTTCTTATCTGAGGTGACTGGGTGGACCCAGGGTCATCACCAGGGTTCTTATGAGTAAAACAGAGAGCCAGGTGGAATCAGAGGGATGTGTCATGAATTGCTGGCTTGAGGATGGATGGAGACCCCAGCACAGGAGCAAAGTCAGCTTCCAGAAGCTAGAAAAGGCAAGGAAATGGGCTCATCCCTGGAGCCTCTAGAAAGGAATGGAGCCCTGCAGTAGCTTGATTTTTGCCTTATGACTAGATTATTATTCCAGATTTTAACCCAGTGATTAAATTAGCCCAGTAACTCATTTTGACCATCCGGAACTATAAGATGATAATTTTGTGCTGCTTTATGACACTAAAATCATGGTAATTTGTTACAAGGGCAATAAGAAAGAAATACAACAGTATATAGAACCAGTTCAGATTGATCATTTAATTGATAGGTAGAAAGTAGAACGTGTGTCACACTCTCAGATTGTAGAAGTGCATAAGTTACGTTTTGCACAGGCAAACTGAAGTCAACCTTGGTAAAAGAACTATGGGTTGGCCAGGCACGGCGGCTCATGCCTATAATTCCAGCACTTTGGAAGGCCGAGGTGAGAGGATTGCCTGAGGCAGAAGGATCGCCAAAACCCAGCAGGTTGAGGCTGCGGTGGCTGTGAGCCAGCCACTGCATTCCAGCCTGGGCACAAGAGTGAGACTCAAAAAAAAGAGCCAATACTGTGCAGTTCCCATGGTTACTGAAGGGTACAGGGAACAGTCAGAGCCCCCCCCCCCCAAGATGGCACCGACCACTCGGGCCACATGGAAACAACAAAGGCCCTAAGTTCCAGCTTCCCCCTATAC
>CAUYQG010092480.1:0-28174 GCA_963574415.1 Tarsius wallacei
GACCTCATCAAACTGACAACTTTCTGCAAAGCCAAAGGAATCATCGAGAGAGTAGGGAGACAGCCCATGACTGGGAAAAAATATTTACCAACTGTATATCTGACAAAGGTCTAACATCTAGGATCTACAAGGAACTCAAACATGCTGAAAGAAAAAAACAAACTGCCCCATTACAAAGAGGACAAAAGATATGAACAGACGGTTCTCAAAAGAAGACATGCAAACAGCCAACAGATACATGAAAAAATGCTCACCATTTCTAATGAGGGGAGAGTGCAGGTTTTCACTGGTATCTTATTCAGGACGTCCAGTCACGAGGTTCCAACATGTGGGATACAAAGTCCTCTCCCCATAAAGGGTCTCTGAAGGCTCTTTAACCTAATGGTTGTAAGTCTTTAAATATTACATTAGTGCTTTAGAGTGTGGGTTCATATCACAGTGTGCAAAAGCTGAATGAGCATGGGGTCCTATTATGAAGACCATGGGTTACCACTAATAGTTTCATAAGGTGTCAACTGATGTTTTCCGGAGAGAGTGCATCTCATTGTCATAGAGCTAAAGGGAAATCCTATGGTTTTAGTTAATTTCACCAATTTTAAAATGCCTCTGATGCGCTGAATCTTTTCTGGAGGCTAAAATTGGTAGGGACAGTGGTAGTCCCAGAAATGTTTGATAGCTTTGTTGAATTGTTTTACAACTTGTGAATCTATCACTTGAAATTTTTTGGGATTCCCTAAAGTGAAAAAACATATTCCAGTAACTTTTTGTCTATCGTGACTCCATGAATCTTTTAACAGTGAAAAACGTCTATTCATTTAGAAAACATACATGCTGTCACAAGCACAGATTGCCAGTCCATGGAGGTGCGCAATTAGGTGAAGCCCACGTGTACATGTTCACGTCATCCTGATGGTGGGGGAGTTGTTCCTGGGGCCATCATGGCCTTCCCAGGATTATGCATTTCACAAGTTAAGGGTTGATTATAGACTCATTTAGCTGTTTTCCAGAAGTTTCCCTACCAGGATTTAGCCACAGTTTGAGTTATTTTGTTAACTCCATGTTGAGTGAGAGAATGCTTGGAGAAGCAGCAACTTTAGGGGTTCAGAAAGCACCAGGTGGTTGCATGGGCCTTCCCAGAGTCCCTCTGCTATTTTGCATCCTTCGTTTATTCGATTTTGTTTTCAGTTTGGGGAGCATGTCTTTGTGGTCCTTGTAAATGTTGAACTTCCTTTATGTCTTTTGGATGGACTTCATTCCAGGTATGTAATTTATTCGTTGGGACAATTTCTCGGGTGGCAGACTCTGAATGGAAGTCAGCCATAGCATTTCCTTTGGTTCTATTTTGCAAGTATGAGCTTCAGTTTTTATGACAGTTACTTGTAAGAGTTACAGGGGTGCAGAGAAGTTATCAGTCATGTAAGGCTCATTACTATTATTATTATTATTGTCTGTTGTTTTTTTGAGTCAAGGTCTCACTCTGCCACCCAGACTGGAGTACAGTGGCATGATCATGGCTCACCACAGCCTTGACCTCCTGAGCTCAGTAGGTTCTTCTGCCTCAGCTTCCCAAGTAGTTTGGACTACAGGTGCACACCACCACATCTGGCTAATTTTTTTATTTTTTGTATTGACAAGATCTTGCTATATTGCCCAGGCTGGTCTCAAACTCCTGTTCCCAAGCAATCCTCCCACTTTGGCTTCCCAAAGTGCTGGGATTACAGACATGGGCCACCTCACCTGGCCTATGCCCATTATTTGAAGACTTTAAGAATCCCTTTCCACAACATGCCAAAAGCATGGACAACTCCAAAGGCCAGTTTAGATATTTGCAGTCTTATCTGAGGCTAATTCCCAGGCTAGAGTGAGGGCAATTAATTCTGCAGGTTGTATGGATTGGCTAATAGGGTTTGCAATAAATCTAATGTAGGAGTCAAATTTGGAGAAATCAAGTCAATGCAGTTATGAATCTCACCTTCATTGGGTAAAGATTAGGAGGGCAGCAGGATTTAAAGAGTTACAGTGAAAAATGTGTAGGCCTGAAGGAGACCGGAGCAGAACCTCACCATATGTTAGTTTTCTGGCTGAGAAATGCTGTGCATACTTGGTATTGAATACACTTTCTATAGCACAAGGATCCTGTAGATATAGATCATTTCTCTGAACAAATTCTTAGGGGACTGTCTAACTTTGGTGGCTGTGGCTACTTTCCTGACTGCTGAATCCAACTGCAGGCTATCATAGGCTATAGGTCTGCTTTTTCATCCTTGTTGTTGGGTGAGAACTCATAAAGCCTGATTGTTCACTGGACAAACACGTAAGGGGTTCAGAATCCTTGAGGAGTCCTAGGACAGAAGGATATTGGAAAGCTCATCTGAGTTCATTAAAGGTCTCCCCATATCTTGTTTTCCAAGGGAGAGGCTACTGAGTGCCATTTTTAGTTGTTCGATAGAGTGGAGAAGCCAATAAAGAGAAATTTAGGGCTGCAGCGGTTGGCTCACACTTGTAACCCCGGCACTTTGGCAGGCTGAGGCAGGAGGATCGCTTAAGGCCAGGAGTTTGAGACAAGCCTCAGGAACATAGCCTGACCCTGTCTACACACACACACACACACACACACACACATACACTAGCCAGCTGTAGTGGCACACATCTATAATCCCAGTTACTTGGGAGACTGAGGTGGGAGGATTGCTTGAGCCCAGTACTTCAAGGCTGCGGTGAGCTTTGATCATGCTACTACACTCCAGTCTGGGTAACAGAGTAAGACTCATCTCTTTTTTTAATTTTATTTTTATTATTTTTTATTTATTTATTTATTATAAAGATGTTTGTATACCTAACCAAGACTCATCTCTTAAAAAGTTTGAGACCCAGAACCTGGAACAACCTGAAAGTCCAAGAAATCTCGAGTTATCTTTTAGTCAGAGTTCTAGGATAATTCTGAATAGGATATATTCTCTATGGAGAGGGAAATATTGCTTTTCTAGATACATTATGACCTAGATAATAAACCATCTCTTATGAAAGGATGCTTATTTTGAGAGGCCTCATAGCCACTGTAAGATAGTTGTTATCACCAGTATGTTGAGTCAACTTTTGAGTCATCTTTGGAGGAAGAATAAAGAAGCAGATCATCTACCTATTGAATTTCTTGGAAGTTTCAGGGGTTTCAAATCCGATGTAAACCTTGTGATATGTATAAGGGAGTTTCAGTGATACTGTCCAAGTATACTGCTGATTTTTCCAAGTAAACGCAAAATAAATTGGCTTTCTCTGCTTACTGAGGTGCTCAAGAAAGCAGAACATAAGCCCATAACCCTGAGTCACCTGGATTATGATAGTATTTTTGCCACCATGGTGTTTGGGTTTGGTACCACTGGGAATCTTATTTATGGCTCTAAGGGCTTGTATAAATATCCATACTCATCCATGGGGTTTCTTTAGAGGCAAGATAGGAGTATTGTAAGGACTGGTGCAGGGAATAATAAGCCTCTAGCTTTCTAAGTCTTCTATCAGAGGGGTGAGCCTTTGTATGGTTTCTGATTTTAAGGAGTACTGAGGTGACTTATGAAGCAATTTAGAAAGACCCATTAAAACTTTTAATGAGCTTGGCATATTTGATTTTTCCCATGTCTGCAGAAGAAGAGGCTCATCAAATGTCAGAGATTTCAGAGAGATCTATAGTGTCTGTGGAATTTAATCTTCTCCTCAGGACAATCCATTTGGATCTGGAGAACACATGATGCCTCAGTGTCTGATGCATCTGGGATTTTTAAGGTGATTTCTCCCAAGGAAATTATTATTTGGCCTCCTAGTTTAGGAAGCAGGTGACTACCCAGGAGATTCACAGGAGCAGCATCACGTGAGAGAAAGGCATGAAAAGGTCAAGGGTCGCAGTTACGGATTTGGACAAAGGAACTCTTGGGATCTGAGTGGAAATGCTCATCACCAAGATGTTTTTATTACTCCTAGGAAGTTCTTGATATACCATATCTGGGTGCTGACTCTCCCATTTTGCTCCTTGCAGGGGATCCCTCTGCCCTCATCTCTGCTCTTACATTTGGAGTGAGCTGGAGCCAAGTCATTTATTTTTAATCAGAGTCTCACTGTTTCTCAGACTGGAGTGCAGTGACACACTCACAGCCATCACAGACTCCACCTGCTGTGCTCAGGCGATCCTTCCACTTAGCTGGAACTACAGGCATGTTCCACCATGTCCAGTTAAATTTTGTATTTATTGTAGAGATGAGGTCTCGCCATGTTGCCCAGGTTGGTCTCAAACCCATGGGCTTGGGCAATCCTCTCATCTCCACCTCCCAAAGTGCTGAGATTACAGACATGAGCCACCATGCCCAGCACCAAGTCATTTTTTAAAATGTCCTTTTGAAAAGAAAGAAAAGCCAATAAACCAAAGTGTAAACACACATGAAAGTTTAGAAATGTGTCATTAGATACATAGGCTGTTCAGAGGTTGACATTCCACCAACAGGCTTTCTATGAGCCCAGCTGCTTCCAGCAGGATCCATCAGAGGCCCCCTGGGCCATGGGCTTCTCTCTGAGGGTGCCAGGTGCCATCTCTCCTCCCCTGTCTCATTCCAGCTTCCCAGGAGCCTGGGGTTCCCTTTAGAGGCTAATCATCAAATTTAGTGCTAGAGAGCAAGGACATCACCGGACTCAGTTTCCCAAATTCATAAATAATAAAACCCAGGCCCCAAGATGAGAAGAGAAATGTCTGAGGACACATAGTGAGGGAGCCAGGGCCAGGACCTAGGGCTCTGAATGCCCGGGCAGGCTTCTGTCTTACTCAGCTGGCTCCTTTCCTGCTATTTAAAAATGTCTGCTGGGTGCAGTGGCTTATGCCTGAAATTCCAGCACTTCAAGACACCAAGGCAGGAGAATCTCTTGAGTCCAGGTTCAAGATCAGCTTGGGTAACATGGCCAGACCCCGTCTCCACAAAAAATACAAAAATTAGCTGGGCAAGGTGGTGAACACCTACCATCCCAGCTACTTGGGAGACAGAGGTGGAAAAATTGCCTGAGCCCTGGAGGTCGAGGCTGCAGTGAGCTGTGATTATGCCACTGCACTACAGCCTGAGCCATAGGGTGAGACTCCGACTCAAACAAAAACAAAAAGCCACCTAACCTGCAGAGGCTCTCACGGCACTGGCTCAGAAAGGTGGAGTGACTTTTCTAAGTCATAAGAGGAAACTGGGACTAGGACCTGGAGGTTGTCTGTCTCCTCTCTTTGCCCTGCACCCCTCTGCCCTGATAATGACTCTTTTGGGGACATCTAAACTCATGTGTTCCTTTAGGACACACTTTCCATACTTTAGAAATGAGGACACCAGAGAGTTCTGAAGACTGCTCTAAAGTCACCAGACTTGGATGGGACCTTTTCAAGTATAGGGCCAGGCAGGATGGACAGGTCCTTTCACGGCCCATCCATCTTTATTCATGTATTTATGTATTTACTTATTTTTTGAGTTGGAGTCTCACTCTGTCGCCCAGGCTTGAGTGCAGTAGCATGCTCATGGCCACCCCAGTATCAACCTGCTGGAGTCCAGCAATTCTTCTGCCTCAACCTTTCAAGGAGCAGGAACTACAGGCATACTCTACCACACCCGGCTAATTTTTTAAATGTATTGTAGAGACGAGGTCTCACCATGTTGCCCAGGCTGGTCTCGAATCCTTGGGCTCAGGCAATCCACCCGCCTCCGCCTCAAAAGTGCTGGGATTACAGGCTGAGACACTGAGCCTGGCCGGCCCATCCACCTTGATGGCACCAAGGGCAATGAGGCTGTCTGGCTCAGGCAGCGCCCGGGGCCCTGTGTGGTACCAAACTCATTCTTCCCACAGTTGAAATTGATGGGGTTGGTGCCGCCAGCATCCTGTCTAGCCTGACTGAGAAGGTTATAGTGAAGAAGGAACTGCTGTCCAAGGTGGCCGGGAGAAACAGGTACCGGGTCAATAACAAACACGACGACAGGTATCAGCCGCTGCCTTCCAACAAAATCATCCGCCGGGCAGAGGAGCTGGTGGGACAGGAGCTGCGCTATTCGCTGACCAGCAAGAACTGCGAGCACTTCGTGAATGAGCTGCGCTACGGGATCTCCCGCAGCGACCAGGTATGTCCCCATCCAGCGTCCCTAACCCAGGGACCTGACTGTTCCCCCAGCTGACTTTAGCTGGGCACAGGGTGGAATGAAATGGTCGCGATAAGACACAACGGCAGAGATGCAATTCCTGCCCTGGAGGATGTCGCTGTGGGCGGGCAAGAGAGTGGGGAGACAGACGGGCACGTCGGCAGTGCTGATCGACGCCGTCAGGGTGCCAAGGAAGAAAGGCAAAGACGTGATCATCATCCCCATTGCCAGCCCTCCCTGGCCACCAGCCTGTGATGGCCATCCTCAGCATAGAGGCAGCTTTTTGATCCCCATTTTACAGATGGGGAAACAGGCTCATGGAATCAAAGTCACTTGTCAAAATCCATGACACTAGTGAGTCTCCAGTACTGGTCAGCCACGGTGCAGAGGCAGGATGAACCCCAGGTGTGTTTTGCTCCAAGGCCCTGATCCAGGAAGGCTTCACCTGAGCCCAGCATGATTGAATTATTTCGATTAATCTGAAGGTAGAGGCCAGGTGCAGTGGCTCAAGCCAGTAATCCCAGCACTTTGGGAGACCTGGACGCGAGGACTGCCTGAGCCTGCAGGTTCAACACCAACCTGGGCAACATGGCGCAGCCTCATCTCTACAATAAAAAAAGTTTTTTAAATTAGCTGGGCACGGTGGCACATGCCTATAGTTCCAGCTACTTGGAAGGCTGAGGCAGAAGCATAACCTGAGTCCAGCAGGCCAAGGCTATGAGCCTGGGCAACAGAGTGAGACTCTGACTCAAAAAAAAATATGAAGGTAGAAAATAAGCTGGAGATGACCAGAGAATGAAGGTTGTAATGAGTGTGGGCAGAGAGCACAGTGTGAGCCAGGAGCAGGAACGCCCAGATTGCTCTGGGCACATTTTTTCTGTAAAGGACCAGATAAATAAATAATTTAGATTTTGTGGGCAGGTGTCTCATTCCTTTGCTCTGCTGCTGGAGCTTTGCAGCCTAAAAACAGTTACAGACAATATGTAAGTACACAGGCAAGGCTGTGTCTCAGTAAAGTGTATTATTATAAGATAGACCGCAGGCCTGTCCATGGATGACAGTTTGCAACTCCTGTTCTAAGATAACTTGAAAAACCACATATCCCCTTATGCATCCTAGGTGGCATCAAACATTTTTAAGCATCGTAAAAGTAAAAAAATTGCAAAGGATGGAATTTTTGCCACTGTGCATGTAGCATACTTGCCTGAGCGAATATTCTTCATAATCTTGCAGTTGCACATTTAGCTCATTCAGTTAATGAAAAACGTCTTCCATGTTGTTGAAAGAGTCATGCCGGGTGTTATTGTTAAACCAATCAACCAAATCAAGCTTCATTTTGACTTTCAGGAAAAAACCCTCACAAATGCGCAATTCAATTAAACGTGTAAATGCAATTTCTATGACAACCATCTCACTTCTGGATTGTCATTTTAAGGTATGACAGTTAAGTTTGTGAACATATTCTAGAAAAAGTGCTACATACCTCATTGCTGAATATCACTATGGTCACCTTCAAAGTACTCCCCTTGGAAAGCTATAGAATGGCCAGCAGAGCTGTCATTGCAAGAATGTGGGAGTTTTAATTAGGGCAAAAAACAAACATGACATTTATTGTTAAACTTGGCAAGAGTGAAAGTGAAATCAGGACATATTTGTCCAAGTTTATGGGGAAAATTCCATGAAGAAAACAGCAGTGTACAAATGGATGAAACACTTTTCTGAGGCGAGAGAAAGCATCACTGATGAAGAGAGGTCAGGACAACCAGTAATGAGCAGAACTGATGAAAGCATTGCAAAACTTCATCAAATTTGTGTCAAAATTGTCAGTTGACTGTGAGAAGCACAGCAGACCAAATAAACATCAATAGAGAAAGAGGGAAGCCTTAACTGAAATCTTGGCATGAGAAAGGTGTGTGCAAAAATGATCCCAAAGGAGATCTTGCATCATAACCATGCACCAGGTCACACAGCACTGTCTGTGAGGGTGTTTTTAATCAGTAAACAAATACTGGTATTGGAACACCCTCCCTACTCACATGATCTGGCCCCCAGTGACTTTTTTCTTTACCCAAAGATAAAAGAAATAATGAAAGGAAGACACTTTGATGATATTCAGGACATAACGGTACTATGATGACGACTCTGATGGCCATTCCAGAAAAAGATTTCCAAAATTGCTTTGACAGGGGGACTAGGCACTGCATCAGTACATAGCTTCCCAAGAGGAGTGCTCCAAAGGTGAGCATGGCGATATTCGGCAGTGAGGTGTGTAGCACCTTTTCTAAGATGGTTCATGGATCTAATTGTCAGACCTGGTAGATAGATGAGGCAGGGAGCCCACCTCAATGTTTCTTTCTGAAGTCCTCTCTGGGTAAAAGCAATGCATTCTCAGATCCCCGCTTGCCAGTGCCCAGGATTGTTTCCACCTAGGCCCATGTACCACAGAGTTCAGCAATTTGGTCGAGAGATAGGAGAAAGGGAGGTGGCGAAAGGAGGAGGGGGGCAAGGAGGATTCACACTCTCTGGAAATGAGTACCCCCAGGACAGAGCTCAGGCTATCAATGGAGAGCCTACCGACTGTCCTGGGCACTGGGGGTACAGTGGGAAGTGCTCTGTGGTGCCCAGCCGGGACCTTGAGCATCTCCTGTCCTTTGAGCTGAGAAGGATGGACACCCCAGGATGGGAGGAGTGTCAGAAGAGTGGGGGTGGGCTACCTTATCACATCTCTAAATGCACTTCCAAAGGTTGTGCAGAAGCTGCAGGGTCCCTCTGGGAAACTCTGATATTGGGGGAGGGGTCCTGCTGTGTTTCCGAGGGGTCAGAACTGAAGCCAGCAGGAAAGACAAGGGGGAGGCAGTTTTCTTCTACTCAGTGTGTCCCTTGAACCTCATCTCCTGCCGATGACCCATTAACTTGCCTTTCTTTCTTTGTCTCACTCCTTCCTTCTCTTCTGACTCTGTTCCTCTGAAAGCCCCTCCTCTGTCACTAGCTGTCTCTGTCAGAAAGTGGGCTTGTGAGAACTGCAGAACTCTCAGCACACGAGGACTCTGTCCAAACCTCTGCATGAAGTAACCAAACCAACATAAGGCTGTGTCTCTTGGACGACCCCAACCCCCCACCAAATGCACGCCTGAGAAAGCTCCTCATGCCAGGAGAATTGACTATGTGTTCTACCCAACACCATGACACACCCCTGAAAACGACTTACAATTATGAGTCCTTCCTCTTTCCCCTTGAGATGTAGGTACAGTTATCTTTTGATGGCATGGGCGATTGCTTCCAGGACCTCCTGAGGCTACCAAAATCCACAGATGCTCATGTCCCACATGAAAAATGGTGGGGTATTTGCATATGCCCAATGTACATCCTCCTGTTCACTTTAAATTATCTCCAGGTTACTTATAACACAAAATTCACTGTAAATGCAATATAAATAATTGTTGTGCAGTATTTCAAATTTTTGTCTTTTATTGTTGTATCATTATTTTTTCTTTTGTTTCCTGAATATTTGGGATCCACAGTTGTTTGAACCCATGGATGTAAAATCCATGGATCTGAAGAGTTGACTGTATACCTCTTGAAACTCAGACATGTCTTTCTCAAGGATCCAAAAGCGATTCCTCTGTTTTTTTCCAGTAGGGGTCACACTCTGTTGCCCAGGCTGGACGGCAGTGGCATGCTCATGGCCACCACAGCCTCGGCCTGCTGAGCTCAGGTGATCCTTTGGCCTCAGCCTTCTATGAAGCTGGAACTACAGGCATGAGCCACCACACCCACCTGATTTTTTTTATTTATTGTAGAGATGAAATCTCGCCATTTGCCCAGGTTGGTCTCAAACCCTTGGGCTCAGGCAATCCTCTCGCCTTGGCCTCCCAGAGGGATGGGATTATAGGCATGATGCACTGCTGGCTTCAAGAGCTATTCCTTTGAGATGGAACCATCAGGAAGGACTGGGCCTCTGGCTCCTGGTCTCTGTGGGAGGGCAGACTCCTATAATAACCAAGTATCCGTGGCCGGCTGGCAGACACGGTTGAACTCATCATATTAGCCCTGACTTTCCCTGACCCTACTGAGTCTCACCCCCCCACACACACTCCCTCATCTCCCTTTAAATTGCTCAGTCACCTGGCCCAAATCAGAATGGAACTGAGCTACTGGAATTGATTCCAGTAGAGAGTGAGAGAGTGAATCTAGTCTGTTTTCACTGCTTTAATGTGGAAACATTTGTATCTTTAACCACAATAGTGCTTTTGTTCTTTTTCCAGTCACTCACATGGTTCAAATTCAATGACATTCCTCAAATATCTGCTCTTTTGTTGCTGTTTTAAATATTTGCTTCCCTGGGTTGGTTGTGGTGGATCACTCCTGTAATTCCAGCTCTTGGAGAGACCAAAGCAGGAAGATGTTTGAGCCCAGGAGTTCAAGACCAGCCTAGGCAACATAGGGAGACCCCATTTCTACAGAAACTTAAAAAAAATTAGCCGAGCATGGTAGCTTGTGCCTGTTGTCCCAGCTACTCAGGATGCTGAGGTGGAAGGATTGCCTGAACCCAGGAGGTTGAGGCTGTGGTGAGCTATGATCATGCCACTGTACTCCAGCCTGGGCAACAGAGAAAGATCCCAACTCAAAAAAAAAAAAAAAAGCTCCCTTGGTTGTGAAGGGCTCAGCACACGTGCTGGGAAGTCAGGCAGATCTGAGCCTTGTCACGTGGCAGCTGTGTGGCTTTGTATGTGTTCTTTACACCATCCATCCTCAGTCTTCACCTCTAGAAAGTGATAATTAGAGTAATTCCTAGGGTTGTCAGGCAGGCCAAGAAAAATACAGAGCCTGGAAAGTATCTCTATTGATAGCTAGAAAGCAGGTAAATTCTCGTGGTCTTTTCAACTCCCCACCTGCCCACTCTCTCCACCGATGGTCTTTCAGACACAGAAGTGGGCCCACAGGACCACAGCAGGTATCTTAGCCAGCCCACAGCAAATGTACCCAGTACGCTAACCCTCAGGGCTCAGCCTCGCATCTCTCTCTTTTCGGGGGGTCAGAGACTCTCTTTGTTGCTCAGCCTGGAGTGCAGTGGCACACTCATGGCTACTGCAGCATCGACCTCCTGGGCTCAGGTGATCCTCCCACCTCAGCTTTCAAAGTAGCTGGAACTACAGGGGCTCACCACCACACCCAGATACTTTTTTTTTACTTAGAGACAAGGTCTCGCCAAGTTACCCAGGCTGGTCTAGTACCCCTGGGCTCACGCGGTCCTCTCACCTCAGCCTCCCAAAGTGCTGAGACTGCAGGCATGAACCGTCATGCTTGGCTTTTTATTATTTTTTCAGAGCACCCACTTATTTTGGTAGAGCCCCTTTCCTACCCGTGCACAAGCGAGACACTCTATTCACAAAGGCATATCCTCCGCGCTCTTTGAAGTCCAGCATTTGCTCAGCCATCACTCATGAGTGTCTATGCTGCCTGGCAATGGGCTCGGCACCCAGGACACCCAGAACAATGCCGGTGAGCTCACTGCTCTCAAGTCCCGGGTGGTGATTACCCAGGAGCTGTCTCCCAACTTTACACCTGCTTCAAGGCTCCCAGCTGTCCAGCCCTGACCTCCAACCTCCAGTCAACACCCCTATTTCCTTTCCACAGCCACCCAGGGATTATGATGTCTTAAACACCCAAAAGGCATATATAGTTTCTCTCCTTTGGGTCCCTTTCATGCTGCCGGCTCCCTTCTTCCCTTCCTTCTTTCCCCACCGGGCACCTCCTCTCCTTGTTCCTGGGTGGCGTGACCTCTTGGGATCCCCCACCCTGCCAAAACGTTCCCTCTGTGATCTGAATGAAGAGGGCAGGGTCACATCCAGCTTTCCGCACTGCAGGTTCCTGGCCTGTGTATCTTGTCCCACCTGATGCCAAGTGTGGCCCCCCTTCTCTTCCGCGGCAGGTCACGGATGCGGCCACAATCGCAGGTGTGGCAACAGGCGTCTTGGCCTTCGCAGGACTCGTGGGGATCCTGCTGGCCAGAAGCCAGCGGGAAAAGCAGTGAATCCAAGGAGCTGTCCTGACACCAGCCAGCTCCAATTGCGGAACCCTGCCTAGCCAGGGCAGTGGGGTTTGGTTTGTTGATTTCACTTTCTTTTGTGATCATGAACACTTGTTTTCACGGAGCTCAATAAAAGCATAGGAAGATGTGTTGGGGCAAATTGCAGCTCTGGATGAGTGCAATTAAAGACACAGCTGGGCTGGGCTGTGGACTGAATGTTTTTCCTCTCTTCCCCCAAATTCATACGTGGAAGCCCTCACTCGCCCATGTGATGGTGTTTGGAGGTTGGGCCACAGGGAGACAAATAGATTTGGATGAGGCGTGAGGGCAAGGCCCCTCTGATGGGATGAGTGCTTGCAGGAAGAGGAAGAGAGACCGGTGCTGAATAAAGACACAATCATCTATTCTTTCAGTGTCGTGGCCACGCCTTTTCTGAAAGAGTCATTCAAGGCAGAGTTCATTGCTCCAATGTTAGCGTCAGGCAAGCAGAAATCCAACCCAGAGCCTGGCCACAGTGGGTGCATTTGGATGGTCAGAAAAGATGCAGGCTCCAGGCCTATCTCTTGTACACTGTCCCTGAAGCACCTCACCAACCCTTCTGACCACGGCTCCAAGTTTGCACTGAGGGATGTCCCTCCAGGGCCTGTCTGGAAGAACCTTCAGGGGAAGAACAGGAGCCATGTTGGGACAGCTGCTAAGGCCAGAGGTGACCGGTGCCCACACAAGCCCCATCTGAGAATATGCCGGGGTGGCCTGGCTCCAACAACTGACTTGTGGGTCAAATAGACTTAGAGGTAATACAGATCCTCTGCTTAGTGGCTGTGTGACCTGAGTCAAGTGCCTCCTTCTTAGTCAGTGTGTTAGGCTCTGAGTCAAGTGCCTCCTTCTGTCAACACAGTATTAAAACGGCCCACATTCAGAAGCTGTGGAGGTCATGAACTGTGAGGATGTGGCTTGTGGTTTTGTGTTCAGATGTGAACACAGAACAGCTGTTGTGTGCAGTTAGGGCATGTAGGCCACAACACAGATAGCAGAAGAAGCTGTGTTTAATATCCTATTAGACACTGGGTCCCCTGTCCCTTGTCCTTGTCCCTCCACCTTGCAGTCTCACGCCAGTTTCCTGCCTCTCCTGTGTCTCTGGGCCAGGGCTTGGCAGGAAAGACCAGGCCCAACCATGCTAATCCCAAAGGGTCTGAGTAGATATTTGGTAAGAGATAAGACCCTCTCCACTAACGTCTCCAATTTATTTTCTCTTACCCCAAAAGAAGACCGTAAGCCAGCCAGGAAGGGAAAGAGGAAGAAAGGGAGAGGATAATGTGGCTGGTAGCCCTGGGAGCTCCCCTGTGCCTCCTATGTCATGGTCATCCCAGATCCCAACCTCCTCAGGGCATCCTGGGGACCATGGCAGATGCACATAGGGAAACAGCCAACCAGCCATGAGGCAGGAGGGGCAGGACTGTGGCTTCTCTGTGTCATACAGGTTGTCCCACAGCTGATGGGTGTGGAAGGGAATGCTGTCTTAGAAAAGAGACAGAATGACATCAAAAGGACAACCGAGTCCCCCTCAACATGACCCAGGCTTCCTCTTTCCCCATTAACAATCAGCTATCTCCAATTTTTCTTGAGCTGGGCTAGGCATGGTGGCTCATGCCTGCAATCCCAGCACTTTGGGAGGTGAAGGAGGGAGGACTGCCTGAGCCCAGGGGTTTGAGACCTGCCTGAGCAGCTTGGTGAGACCTCATCTCTACAACAAAATCAAAATATTAGCCAATTGTGGTGGTGCACACCTGTAGTCCAGCTACTTGGAAGGATGAGGCTGAAAAATTGCCAGAGCCCAGCAAGTCGAGGATGCCATAACTGTGAGCATGCCACTGCACTACAGTCTGAGTGTCAGAGTGAGATTCTGACTCAAAAAAAATTTTTTTTCTTGAACTGGGAAAGTCTGTGGAATATATTCATCCAAACAAAAAGTTTTCCTGTGACCAAGGATGGTCCAGGGTGGTGCAATCATTTCATGACCTCGTTATGAAAAAATAAAGTATGCCTTTGTTACTTACCTCATTTTTTTCCACCTGTTAGAGGATCATGGTTCATAAAAGTCAGTCTGGAGTGGTCAGGAACTGGTTCAGTGTATTTTTAAACTTCCTGACAACTCATCTCTGATGGATATTAACCTTTACAAGGGAGTTTCTGTATCGAAAATGGGGCCGCCGGGCTCGGTGGCTCAGCCTGTAATCCCTTGCCTTGGGAGGCTGAGGTGAGTGGATTGCCTGAGCCCGCGGGTTTGAGACCTGCCTGGGCAACTTGGCGAGACCTCATCTCTACAATAAATCAAAAAAAAAAATTAGCCGGGCATGATAGCACGCACCTGTAGTTCCAGTTACTTGGAAGGCTGAGACGGAAGGATCGCCGGAGCCCAGCAGGTCAAGGCTGTGGTGGCCGGGAGCGGCCACTGCACTCCAGTCTGGGTGACAGAGTGAGACTCCAACTCAAAAAAAAAGAAAATTGGGCCAGCGGAGGTGAGCCTTAGATTGCAAGAAGTGAGAAGGCCTCCTCTTCTTGCTGGGTCTTCTGGCTATTGGGCCTGGACTGTGGGTAGAGCACCAGGCCCTTTGTTCCCAGGGGTATCCCCAGGAAAAGACAAGTGTGGACACTTCTGCAACCCCCCATCAGCCTGGAAATCAGAGCAAGATCCCTTGTCAGAAGCCCTGAGATTTTAGGGACTCTCGTTCATCAGTACAGTCTGTTTTCTACTGTGCTGAGGAATTAAAGGACCAACCAGCTTTGTCACATGTGAAAAGCACAGCTCAGGGGAGAGTGATGTTCCCAATCCTGAAGCCAGCATGGCAGTGGCCGAGCTGACACCATCGAGGATGTTCAGATGGTGTGGCCATTCAGTAAGGGCACTGGTGGCAGAGGGCGGGGTGAGGAGGCACAGAAACACAGGGGCCTGGGCACTCTGGGGGCCACACCCAGGGCACACTGGAAGCAGAGGAGGGAGACTCAGAGGTAGCTCATTCTCAGCATTCAACCCTGGGGCAGCTTGGGCCATGGCAGTCTGGGCATGGAAAGAGAACGTTACTCCATCTGGCAGTCACAGGGTGCAGACCTCTCAGCTAAGAAAGGAAAGCTTTCTAGAGAGGAGGGCCAACTGAAGCGGGGAAAAGACATGGGGAGAGGTGAGGGGAGTATGCTGGGAGGTTGTCAAGGCTTTTTTTCTAGCCCCTGCAAATAAAATTAATACTCCACAATTATTTTAATGTTATGCATGAGGAGGATGACAGAGACAATTCATTGAACATCTGCTACACACCAGACATGGTGCAGGGTGTTTTCTATGCATCCTGCTATGTGATTCCTTCTTACGTCACCTGACATGGAAGGAATGGAGGCTCTGAGAGTCGAGAACCTTCTCAAAGGCCGCAAAGCTAGGAGTCACTGGAACTACCCAACAGGTGTCCAGTCAATGCTCCTTTCCTCCTTTCCGGTTGAGACGACACAAACTTGGCCGAAGCATTTATTGGCTCTTGGGTCTTGTTACAGCTGGTGCGTCCTTCGGCCAGCGAGCAAGGAAAGTGGGCGAGAAAGGGGGCCCAGGAGAGCCGGCAGCAGAGAGCGAGGGCCAGGCCTGTCTTCGCTGGAACCCATGGCTGCTTCGCACAGGCCTCTGTGGCTGCTTCAGGCTGTCCCTGGTTTGGGCATCTTCCACTCACAGCAGCGTGTCCAGCCAAACCCAGCACTCCAAGGGTCACGATCACACCTACGCCAGTCTTGGCCTTTGCCACCTGCAGAGTAAGCAGCTCTTGTTGAAAATCCACAGCAAGTCCAGAGAGGCTTCCTTCTCCCAAGGGAAGCACTCTCCCCCCACTCCGCTAAGGCCGGGCCTGGTCTCTCCCCTCCCCTCCCCGCTGGCAGCTCTGCTTCCTCTCCCTGAAATCTTTTGGCTCTGTGCCCAGGGACTTCATTTTCAGGGTGGGTGTGACCATTTCTTGGTGGTGGGCTTGTCTCGGCTTCTCTTGAGAATGGGTCGGTGGAATTCTTTGGCGAGAGCTACCACGGGGGGGACATTTATTTCTGATTTGGAGGGTGGGCACGGAAGAGGGATTGTGACGGTTTCCTGGGGTCAGAGCTCCGGGAGCCAGACTGGGGACTATTTTGTGGTCTGAGTTATGGCTAAAGCTGAGGGGAGACTTAGGGAGGCCACGGCCACAGGTGGTGCACCTAGGGTCACAGTGCAACGTTCACAAGTGCACCTGGAAGCTTCTGTCTCAGGCCCCACCTCAGCCTGAACTCCGACCCCAGGTCTCACCTCCACCTCTGTCTAACAGGACACCTCAAACACCACGCCCTACACCAAACACTTCCCAAAGCCGCAGCTCCTGTCATCATTCCCATCTCGTCAAGGGTCCCTGCTCATGCAGTCACCCAGGCCGGGGGCCCCGGAAGTGCTACAGTGTAGCTGTAACAGGCAGGGACTCTAGAAAGGGACAGCTGGGGCTTGAATTCCGGTTCTTCCGCCACTTACTGGCTGTGTGTTCTGGAAGACTGTGAAGGGAGAGGGGTGGAGCTGTGTCCAGATCGGACACACACATGTCCTAGGTCAACCAGACTCTCCTGATGACACATAGGGACCCAGGCGTTGTTTTCAGGATGGTTCTCTGAGGGGAGGGATCCTGTCAGAGAGAACCTCCAACCACTCGCTGGTCTGTGATAGGAAACTGAGGCCTGCAAGGAAAGTGCCCTGAACAAGGACCCCTGGGGATTAGAAGCAGATCTGGAATTTGAGCTCAGACATCCTGACTCCCAGTCCCCAGGTCTCTGAGAGCCTGAAACTGAACCTTCCACAGTGAATCTCCCCTCTGGCTGTTCTGCCCAGCCAGCCCCGCTCCAAGCTGACCTCACCAGGGGAGAAGGATCTTTCAGAGAGGGCCTTACCTGCTTGCAACCAGTGAAAAAGTATTTACAGTTCCTGCTCGCAAGATTGTATTTCACCTTATCCCCAATCTTCCTCTTTGCATCATCAATGATCACCTCCACAGGCCGTGGTCTATAGTCTTGGCCCAAGCTGTTGTTGATCCCTTAGTGACAATTCCCCACCACATCCTCCAGACGCTACCATTTCACCTCCATCATGTTGGTTAGGGCCAAGAAGATAACTGGAGGAACCAGCCCCGGGGAACTCACGTGCAAACAGTGACACTCTCATTGGGAGGCCCCTGGGAGGGTGAGATGGGGAGAGAAGGCCTCAGCTCAGAAAGGAGGAGCCCACCACAAGAGGGAACTCACCACGGAGCTCCTGGTGTTGATCCTTTCATAAATGATTGGAGAAGTCAGATTTTTCTCTTTTTACTTAACAAAGTGTGAATGTTTATTCAAGTCAGGGAATGTCATGATTGGTGATGGCTGCTACTGCGTTCCACTCTGGGTATGTCCATTATTTATGTGACTAATCCTCTGCTATTGGTCATTTAAGTATTTGAAAAGTTTTCACTGCCAGCCATGGTAACTCAAGCTTGTAATGCTAAAACTTTGGGAGGCCAAAGTGAGACAATTGCCTGAGCTCAGGAGTTTGAGACCATCCTGAGTAACATGATGAGCCCTGACCCCTACAATAAATTTTTTTTTAAATTGGCCAGGCTCGGTGGCTCAGCCTGTAACCCCAGCACTTTGGGAGGCCAAGGTGAGTGGATTGCCTGAGCCCATGGGTTTGAGACCAGCCCAGGTAACTTGGTGAGATCTCGTCTCTACAATAAATAAACAAAAAACACCCGGGTATAGTAGTGTTTGTCTGTGGTTCTGGCTACTTGGAAGGCTGAGGTTGAAAGATCGCTGGAGCCCAGCAGGTCAACACTGGGGTGGCCGTGAGTGTGGCACTGCACCCCAGCCTGGCTACAGAGTGAGACTCCAACTCAAAAAAAAAATTAGCTAGGTGTAGTGGCATGTGCCTGCCAATTGGGAGGCTGGGGTGAAAGGATCAGTGAAAGGATCACCTGAACCCAGGAGCTTGAGGCTGTGGTGATCCATGATCAAGCCACTGCACTCCAGCCTGGGCAAAAGAATGAGCCTCCAACTAAAGAAAAAGAAAAAGTTTTCACCATGATTAACAGTGTTTGTAAAGCACATTGGTTACTTGTTCATCTTTGTGCACTTGTGTGTTTCAGAAAGAGATCTGATCTGTTTTAGTGCCCATTGTGTTTCAGATACCAGGCTGTGCTGTTTTCATATAGTACCTAATTTAATCTAATCTTTTTACTTTCAAGGAGAATATTATCATCTCCATTTTACAACCAATACTGGGCCCAGAGAGATAGTATCAGACTTTTCTGTACAGTGGAAAGTCCTAGAACCAGGATGTGACATTGCTTCCTTCAAGCCCCAAAGGGCAGACTCCTTCCACTGACTAAGCTGACCCAGAAGGAACTCTTTGCATAAGTGTCTTCTATCCTATTACCTGGCAGAGTTCTAGGCACAAGGGAGAGGCAGAGAAGAGCTATCGATCCAGGGAGTCTGGATTTCACCCTACAGTGACTGCAGGTGTCACTTTTATTTTTCTCAGAGACAGTCATTAATGAGAACAATCATCAGGTGCGTCTTTTACTCTTCCTCCATTTCTAACCTCAAGGCTGATGTTTGCATTTAGATCCCACTTAAGGCCGGGTGCAGTGATGCAGCTTTTCATAATCCCAGAACATTGGGAGGCCAAGGCAAAAGGATTGCCTAAGCTCGGGGATTCAAGACCAGCCTGGTCAACTTGGTGAGACCTCGTCGTTACAATAAATAAATAAAAAACCTAGCCAGGCATGGTGGCATGCAACTGTAGTTCCTGCTACTTGGAGGCCTGAGGTGGAAGAATTGCCTAAGCCTAGCAGATCAAGGCTGCGGTGGCCATGAGTGTGCCACTGCACTCCAGCCTGGGAGACAAGAGTGAGACTCCAACTCAAAAAACAAAACAAAAAAAAGAACCCACTTAAGAAAATTCTCTCTAAGATTCATACCCTGGGCCAGGCTTGGTGGCTCAGCCTGTAATTCCAGCACTTTGGGAGGCTGAGGTGAGTGGATTGCCTGAGCCTGTGGATTTGAGACCAGTCTGGCCAACTTGGGAAGACCTCATCTCTACAATAAATCAATAATTAGCTGGGCATGGTAGTGTGCACCTGTACTTCCGGCTAATTGGAACACTGAGGTGGAAGGATCACCGGAGCCCAGCAGGTCGATGCTGGGGTGGCTGTGAGTGTGCCAATGCACTTCAGCCTGGGCAACAGAGTGAGACACTAATTTAAAAAAAAAGATCCATACCCTGGAACTTAGGCACAATAAGGACCATATATCTTCAAAGTCTTGAGGGTTATCTGGATTAAGTGGGCTTGATTTACTACTTACCATGAATTCAAACATTTTTATGATTCTGTCTAGGGAGATGAGAGCTTGCATAAAACTGATTAAATGGGGCTGGGCACAGTGGCTCATGTCTGTAACCCCAGCACTTAGGGAGGTTGAGGCAGGAGGTTAGCTTGAGCCTAAGAGTTTGAGACCCACCCAGGCAACATAGCAAGATCATGTCTCTACAAAAAATTAAATAAATTAGCCAGGCATGGTGGCATACACCTGTAGTCCCAGTTACTAGGGAGGCTGAAGTGGTAGGATCGCCTAAGCCTAGGAAGTTGTGGCGGCCGAGCTGTGATTGTCGTGCTCCTGCCACTGCACTCTAGTCTGGGCAACAGAATGAAATCCCAACTCAAATAAAAGGGAAGAAAGAAAACTGATAAAAGGCAAATACCTTGTTCGTTCAAATGACAATAATTTTCATCCAGTGGCCATGTAAATGCTTTGTGACGAGGACATCAAAAGTTACAGTGAAAGTCTAGCCCCACATGTTATCACTTATAGGTGGGAGATAAACAGTGGGTACACAGGGACAAGTAGAGGAGAATCACAGACACTGGAGTCTTCAAAAGGGGGCAGGTGAGAGGGGGAGGGTTGAAAAATAATCTACTGGTTATGATGGTGCCTATTTGGGTGATGGGTACATGAAAGGCCCAGGCTTCTCCACTGTGCAATTTAGCCATGAAACACAACTGCACCTGTGTCCCCCCAATCTATTTTTAAAACAGATGTATAGTTTGAGACCAGCCTGGGCAACTTGGTGAGACCTTGTCTCTACAATAAATCAAAAAATTAGCCAAGCATGGTGGCATGCACCTGTAGTTCCAGCTACTTGGAAGGCTGAGGTGGAAGGACCGCCAGAGCCCGGCAGGTCAAGCCTGCAGTGGCCCTGAGCAGCATGCTACTGCACTCCAGCCTGGGTGACAGAATGAAACTCTGACTCAAAAAACAAAACAAAACAGATGTCTAACAAAAAGGTACAGTGACATTGCTCTATAGGACATGAACCAGTTTTCACATAATTTGGTAGGGTTATGTCACCATTCCTTTTTTCCCTTTCATTGACTATCCATATATCTGTTTCCTGCATTCTCTCCTTTTAAAAATTGAGTAGGGGTTTCCCTCTGCTGCCCATGCTGGAGTGCTGTGGCATGATTATGGTTCACTGCAGTCTCATCTTCCTGGGCTCAGGTGATCCTTCTACCTCAGCCTTCTGAGTAGCTGGATCTACAGGTGTGCACCACCATGCCCAGTTATTTTATTTATTATGTATGTATGTATGTATTTATTTATTTATTTATTTTTGTAGAGATGAGGTCTTGCTTTGCTGCCTTGGCTGGTCTCAAACTTCTGGGTTCAAGCTATCTTCCAGCTCTGGTCTTTCAAAGTGCTGGGATAACAAGTGTGAGTCACCGCAGCTGACCACATTCTTTTATTAATTAGTTAAATAAATCACTGATATGGCTAACCCTGAATTTGTATGAGATTTTTTCTTTTTTCTTTTTTGAGTCAGAGTGTCAGTATGTTTTCCACATTGGAGAGCAGTGGCACGCTCACCGCCACCACAGCCTCTACCTGCTGGACTCAGGCAATCTTTCTGCTTCAGCCTTCCAAGTATCTGGAGGTACAGGCATGTGCAACCATGCCCAGCTAATTTTTTTGATTTATTATAGAGATGAGGCCTCACCAAGTTTCCTAGGCTTGTCTCGAACCCCTGGGCTCAGGCAGTCCTCTCGTCCCTGCCTCCCAAAGTGCTGGGATTACAGATGTGAAGCCACAGCAGCCGGCTTGTATGAGATTTTTTTAAAATGTGTAAATCTGTGAGAACTGCTTCTGTTAAAGAACCTTAAGTAAATAATATTCGGATACTTTGCCTTTGTAACCATATGACACAAAAGACCTAGCATGGGGAAATATTCTTCTGTGTAAGAAACTGTAACAAAAAATTTTTTTAAGTAAGTTGGAGTCTCACTCTGTCACCTAGGCTGGAGTGCCATGGCACACTCACGGCCACCCCAGAGTCAACCTGCTGGGTTCCAGCGATCCTTCCGCCTCAGCCCTCCAAACAGCCGGAAATACAGGTGTGCTACCACGCCCAGCTAAGTATTTGTTTATTGTCGAGACGAGGTCTCGCCAAGTTGCCCAGGCGGGTCGCAAACCATAGCTCAGGCAATCCACTAGCTTTAACATCCCAACGTGCTGGGATTACAGACTGAGCCACGGAGCTCAGCCAACAAAATGTTGGTTTTTTTTAGTGCAGAGCTGTGGGTTCAAGTGAGGGTTTACTGCGTAAGAAAGCTGCATGCAGATGAAGTCTGGGCTCCTAGCTGGGCCTCCCTCCCCCGAGGGTGGGCCAGGTGCCCAGTGTGCTGCCACACGCTCCCTCCCCCCTTCCGCCCGCCTATCCTCCACCCAGCAGCATCTGCTGATCCCACTCTCGTGCTCCTGTGACCAGTGATCAGGGTCCACTTACGGGTGAGAACCTCCGGTAAGCAGTTTTAGAGAAGCTTTTCTCTTTAAAACCTCAGGGCTTCAGAAACTCGGGTGGTTTAAGTCATACCAGACTGCACACGGGGTAGACTGACTTTGAAATGGAGAGATTCCATGCTGAGACAGCCCAATTTCACTCTTTGTTCTGTTAGGATTATACTGGAAACCACAGGACAAATGAATGTACAATCTCATCAAGCATTTTACACAGACAATATTTCTCCTAACTCAAGTCTCCCCTGTTCACCCATCTTTCAGTGGTTCACATTATCTTATTAACCATTTTTTTGAGTCAGGATCTCAATCTCTTGACCGGTCTGGAGTGCAGTGGCCCAAGGTGATCCTTCCACCACAGCCTTCCAAGCAGCTGAAACTATAGGTGTGTGCCACCATGCCCAGCTAATTTTTTTTGATTTCTTGCAGAGATAACATCTCACCAAGTTGCCCAGGCTGGTCTTGAAACCCTGGGCTCAGACAGTCCTCTTGCCTCTGCCTCCCAAAGTGCTGAAACTACAGGCATGAGCCACTGTGTTCAGCTTGTTATTTATTACTTATTTAAATTCTATTTTAGAGTTGGGGGTACATGTGAGGATTGACTACACAAGTCAATTGTGTGCAGGTGAGGTTTGGACTTCTAGTGGGCCCTTACTCCCCAATATCGGACCTGGTACCGAGTGCATTGCTGTGTGCCCCTCACCCCTTCTCCCTACCTCCCTTAGCAATATCTCACATCTTTCATTTTCCCCTTCGTGCTCCTGTGATCAGGGTCCACTTATGAGCGAAAACCTGTGGCATTCAATTCTTTGCTTTATCAACACTGCTTTTGAAAACCACACATTCAACAGTCCTTACTTGGAGGGGCCAGATGGATCACATAGCCCTCTCCCACATAGATGGCCCAGTGCTCATAACCAATGCAGAAAGTGTCAATCAGGTCTCCAGGCTTGGGATCTCGGCGTGACTGTAATAAGAAAGGTAACCAGAGATGGAGTAGATGGCCTCCTAGGCAACTGCAGAGAGACCCTGCTTGGGAGAGCTGCTGATGGGATGGGGACCTCTGGCTGATGTTCATCACCTGGTGACAATCTGGGGAGGATGCTGGACAATTATCTCATGAAGCAGTGGGAGAGAGGAGGTTCGCCTGGGAGAGCGTGTGGTGTATGGTGGTGTATGTGTGGTGCGGGCACCCACATGGAGATGCAGATGTGCAAGTAAAAGTGCATTGCACACGTGCTGCTGAGCAGGCTGCCATGAGAACCTGCATGGACCAGTGCCTTTGCTGAGGCTGGGAGCCATCTCAGGGAGGTGAGTTTTGAGCTCACTGCCCCCTGCAGATGGACCCTTGGGTCCCCATCCTGCCTCCTGCCTTGTGATTGTCTGCGGCCCCAGAAGCACCTCCCCCTCAGACCCTGCCCCTATCCAGCCTCGGAACCCCACCCTTGGAGATGAAGACCTGGGAGATCGAAACTGACAGCATCCTGATGGGACCTGAGCCTGGGAGTGGGGTCTTGTGGAGCCCCCGTCTCCCAGGACTGAGGGCTGCTGCACTCACCGAGCAGGCCTCTGCAGGGCTCTTGCCCTATCACCACCGCACCCTCTCAACACTCCCCGAGGAAGGCACAACCATCCCATTTCACCAATGGGGAAACTGAGGATCAGAGAGGAAGAGGGGCTTTCCCGAGAACACTCAGCTGGAAGATCTTCTGGGCCTGGGGCCTTCTCCCGGTTCCCAGCTTCCCCAGTCTTCCTCCCCGTCCTCACTTCCTTCCCACTTCTCCTTGTCCCACCTCAGGCCATCGCAGCCTCATAATGGGAGAATGTTCTCGATTTGCCCTTTGTGTGACTCTCCTCAGCGGATAACCTAAACCCTGACCGCCCGCATCCCAGGCTGTCCTGGCAGAGACCAGGGCAACTCACCTTTGCCCTCTTCCTCATGCCAATATTCCATCCCCAAAACCAGCCACTGCAGACTCAGAAGATTCTCCTGGTGCGTGTACTCCTCCCCCTGTGGCCCACTGACTCAGCAGCCCTTCCCAGCCTCCATGGCCCACAGTCCCATCAGCCCTCCCACTCCTGTGCCTGCCACCCCGCATCCAGCTCCCCAGGACTCGTGGTGGCCTCCCAGGGACACACCTGGCCATGGCCTTCTTCTGGTCTCAGCGCACAGGACACCCCCCGCAGGCAGCTCCCAGGCCTCTCCTGACCCCACTTCCTCAGCCGCCTTCTCCCTGGGCTCTGCCCCCGCAGCCCAACAGAGGGACTTCCTCTCCCAAATCACAGCCCTGGCACTGGCCTCTGCTGCTCTGCACATCTGAGCTTCTGCCCCACATGTCCTCACACCCACTCTTCCTCCTCCTCAGTCTTCTCAGATACCCTTCCCACGAGAGGCTGCCTTGATGGCCCCAGCCTGGCTCAGCCGCCCCTCTCTGGGCCCTGGGTCCCTTGGGACCTCCACCTCTCCCTGGGTAGATCAGGCTGTGTGACCATTTCCTATCCCGTGTCCCCCTCTGGGCTGTGAGCTACTTCAGGCAGGATCTGTGTGCCCCTCCCTCCCTCTCTGGACCTCCAGGATCCAGCCAAGAGCTGGCATGCAACAGGTCAAAGGAAATAGACAAGGAATTCAGCAGAACCAAGGTGCTTGCCCATTTCCTCCTCTTACGATGCAGCCAGGGCACTGCAGGCCCAGACGCAGACTCTGTCTAGGGATAAGGTGGGAGTGCGGAGGGGCTGGTGAAGGGGAGAGGGGAGACTTTTAACTGTGATGTTAAAAAAGTCTGAAACCAAGATCATGGCACAGTCAGCTGCAACTGGGGGCCAATGAAACGGTAGTCAATATCTGTCTGGGGACAGGGGGACACCCCTTATCAACAAGGGTGCCTGAATGATGCATATTTGTATACCTAACCCTTAACTGTACCCCACAATTTTAAAAGTAAAAATATGTTTAATAAAATTTTTGAAAAGAGAAAAAAATGTGAACTTTGAGTCAGGCAAGGTGACTCATGCCTGTAACCTCAACACTTTGGGAGTCTGAAGCAAGAGGACTGCCTGAGCCCAGGGTTTGGAGACCAGTCTGGGCAACTTGGCCAGACCTTCTCTCTACAATAAATCAAAAAATTAGACAGCTGTGGTGGTGTGTGCCTGTAGTGCCAGCTACTTGGAAAGCTGAGGGGGAAGGATCACCTGAGTCTGAGCCCAGGAGGTCCAGGCTGCAGTAACTGTGATCATGCCACTGCACTCCAGTCTGAGTGACAGAGAGAGATGCCAACTCAAAAAAAAGAGAAAGAAATGTGAGCTTTGCCTGAATAAGGAAATGGCTTCCAGGTGCCAGAGCCCTGATTTGTTGTAGCAGCAATAAAGTCCTCCCCTGAATCTGCTGGCAACAAAGGAGACTGTCCTCTGGAATTTCCAGGACTGCTTCCTGGAATCCGCCCATTTCTAGTAAAAGCCTGAGGCCAACCAGTTAAGCACGCAAGCTACTTTCTTTTTTTCTCTTTTTTTCTTTTTATTTATTTTTCTTTTAAAGACGTGGGGTACAATTCCAGGGTTAGGTATAGAAATGTTCATTATGCAGGCACCCTTGTTGATGAGATGTGCCCCTCCCTTTCAGCTGCATGCCACTGAGCCCAGCCTGCTCTCCCTGGAGTGTCTGACAATCTGGCTGATGCCAGGGGAGATGTCAGAGTTCAGAATACTGAAATTAGAATGCACTTTATAAGGTGGGAAAACACCATGGAGGGAACAGGAGAAAGGATTGTTTGGGGCTGAGAAGGGACCAAGCTCTGCCCAGCAGCAGACGCAGACAATGTGGTGGTTTGCTTCCAGACCCAGACCCAGGTCTCCTGTCTGCCCTCACTCTGGCTTCTCCCTGGGCTCAGGCAGGTGCAGCTCCTGTAACCACCACATCTCCCTCCCACATGGAGGTTTGGGCCTCCCCCCACTGTGCCAGACACAGGGAGGAGGCAACTCTGCCTGGATACCCCCTGGTCCAGCAGGACAGATGGACTTAAAGAACAGTTTCCCACAAAAGACCTCTAAAGACAAGCTTTGGCGTTAAGTGTGCCTGAGGCCAGGAACCGAGACTGAGGTCTTTGCAGGAGGGCATTGCCTGCCGGCTCTAGGGTCAGTGCTGGAGAGTGTCAGGGACTCACTGAAGACATCTTGAGGCTGAGGCGGGGACTGGTGCTGGGTTCTTGCTGCAGCAAGCAGTTTTTATGCCAAAGTTGAGAATTTCACTGTCAGTTTCATTCTGACATGATTTGAGGATTGCCTAAACAGGAAGATCAACGTTTTTAAAGAGGGATGACTATTTCAAATCTGGATTTTGCCTCAGAATGGCAAGACAAACGAGTTCCCACACGAACACAGGATGGTTGGTGCTTTAACGTCACCTCAGGAGCAGCCATAGCACAGGGAAGCCCTGAATTTTCACCCCGCTTGAGAAGCAAAGGTCTCTCCTAACCCTGGACAGCTGTTCTTACCCCAGGAAGGGAGGCATTTAAAGGCAGGGAGGTGGGCAGCCCCCTCGGTCCCCTCCCACTCTGGGAGATTTTCTGTCCTCTCAAAAAATCCTGCTTTCTCAAAAAAAATAAAAAATGAAAATAAAAGGCAGGGAGTTGTCACTCCCCAGAGCATCCCATAGGACATTGTCCTGTTGGGACACCCAGAAGATGTTGGTCCAGAAGCCATGAGGCAGGCCAAAGGGGGAGCTTCATTCTATGCCCTGGAGATGGTGGATGGTTTAGACTATGTTGGGCCCAGGAACTCATGGCCCCACTAGGATGCACTTTGAAGGGCGCAGGGAACAGTCAGAAGGGCACCCCCCTCAAGATGGCGCTGAACACTACAGGGCCACATGGAAACAACAAAGGCCCTAAGTTCCAGCTTCCCCCTGTACAGTTTCCTGCACGCGAAGTTCAAACCTGTGAGCCAACAATCTCCTCCTATGACAAATGAGCCTTGCAGTACCCTCCAATAGTAATTTCGGCCCACCCTATTTCCACTCTGCTGTACCCAATAGAATGCCAGCACGACCTCTTCCTGCCCTCACTAAACTAATAAATACAGCTCTCTCCCTTCATAGCTCGCTCTCTCTCCCCACCCCCAGCTCTGTAGCTGCCACTTTAATAAATCTCTTGGTCCCCAATGGGTGTGGAGTTGTTACTGGCGCCCAAGTTCTTTCATTGGTGCCGTGACTCGGATCGGGTTTCTCTCGCCCCTGTGCGAGTCTCTCTCACCCTTGGGCAAGACCCCAATTTGGCGCTGGTGACTACTCCAACCCTCAGGGACCTTCCCCACCCTCTTGAACGCCTGAGCCGCATCCACCAGTGATCGTTGGATAGGTAAGCCCCCGCCAAAACAAGGAAGCCTGAAATTTGCCAGGGATCACCGGAGGGAACTGATTTCAGGATCCAGCCCCTCCGGCCCCTCGGCAAAGGGGAGCGCACCCCGCCTCAGCCTTCATGGCCACAGCGGACCCTAAAAGGCTCCCTCCTCTGTTCCATCTCTCATGGAAGTCCCTCCCCAAACAAGGAAGCCTGAAACTTGCCAGGGATCACCAGAGGGAACTGACCTCAGGATCCAGCCCCTCCTGCCCCTTGGCAAGGGGGAGCACACCCCACCTCAGCCTTCATGGCCACAGCGAACCCTAAAAGGCTCTCTCTTCTATTCCATCTCTCATGGACCCTAGGGGCTCCCACGTCTGTCAGGCAGCAGCAGACCTCAGAGGCTCCCACATCTGCTGGCCCACAGCGGACCCCGTAGGGTTCCCACTCCCCCAGGGCTCCCACATCTGTTGGCCCACAGCGGAGCTTGCAGGACTCCCATTTCTGTTCGACCGGCAGGAATCTCGAACATCCTCCCATCCGCGACTCGGTCAAGTGCTCTCTGTCTGTTTTAAAAATTCCTAGCACTAGGTGCCTTGATGCCTCAGTTCTCCAGGAGAACCCTGGTTGTGCCAAACCTCTGTGATGACAGACTTTGCCACAGCCACATTCCTCGGACAGCCAACTCTTCGGGGGACGCCCCATCTAGTCCGCCTGTCCCACCATGGGAGGCTCGTCATCCCTGCTGGCCAACTCCCCTCTTAGATGCCTCTTAAACAATCTCTCTACACTCTTCACTCACC